>JAQFYP010000737.1:0-19910 GCA_034694865.1 Bilobella braunerae | reverse complement strand
ACCCCCAAATCCGAAAAATCGTATTTTCGGGTTTTTAATACTTTTGAATGAAGCAAAAAGTAATCATGTTTTCAATGACCCAGTCGACCGCCGACCCTTCCCCATTATTTGTGTGACACCAAAAATGAACGCAAATAAACTTCAAAAACCGGAAAATCTAATTTTTTGCTAGTTTTCCATGCAAGTCAACATCTATTTTTCTACTTGCTCTTGAAGGAGTCAGTACAATACGCTACTTTTGTTACGTGCGTTTGCAACAGTTTATTTATTTCATGTTTCAGGTGCTGTTATTTCAACATATACAAATATGCAGTTCAGTGAAACTTGAAGCCATCATTGGACTCAACATTTCGGTGAGTGAAATTTTCGATGTAAATATTTCATGACATCCAATTTCAATAATGCATAGAAAAGTTTCAAAATTTCGAAAAAAAAAAAAAATACAAAAGGTTCTGCCTCAAAATGAGATAAATGAGAGCATGCAATGTCAGTTTGGAATATGTTGCCTCTTTTGCTGTGAAAGTGGATCAGGGGCGTGGCAGCCAATGACTGGAAAGCGGGTCAGTGTTGTTCCAAATGGCGGGATTTTGAATGGAATTTGAATTAGGGGCGGATGCGGTTCCCTTTCAAATTGTGAAACGTGAATACGGATGAGGTTCCAAATTTTTCAGAGCATGAACTTCCTACATTTGAACCATTTTCTCCTTCGTTTTGTTGCCATCTTCTTTTGTTTTACTTTCACTCGACCGCTTTTGTTTTCTCCGCAGATTTATGAATAGCATCATCTGAGATTTAGGCAAATGAACATCCAAAGCTCAATGGCTTTTGAATTTTCAAAATTTTGAAAGCTTTTGAATTTTCAGAATTGAAAAGAGGCTGAAATAATATGAATTGATGAAATACAGGGAAGCACTAATGGAAGCCACTAAAACTTTCACTTTAGCGCAAGCGCGCAAAAATTGGCAAATAATATTGGTCTTTTTTTTCTAATTTCCAAAATTTTGAAAAAAAAAAGTGTTGAAAATACACAAACCTAGTATCTTCCACCTCCTATTTTTGAAAATTTAAAACTGAAATTAAGACTAATGAAAGGCGGGGTCAAACTTTGTGTTTTCGAATATGCTTAAATTGAAATACAAAGTATACAGATCTTTGAGCATTAAAAAAAATTAACATTACTGTAGCGGAAAGTTTATTGTGGAGAAAGAGGTTGAAGTGGCTCAGAAGAGGTATTTCCTTTTGTTTCTGAAGTGGACGGACTTTCACTTGCTTTCACTCACAGAATATTAATACAAACTTTTATTTCCTCCGTCCTTCACCGTAAGACTTGAACCAGGGAAAGGTGCCGGCCTGAAGTGTGTTTGTTCTTTGCTTTTACCTTCACCAACTTTCTCCGCCACAAAACCTTGAATTCAGTTGGCAATGTTTCGTTTTATAAAGTATTATACTAATGATAATCTGACTTTGTTGAAATACTGTGTGATTATAATACTGTGTGTTAGCTTCAAAATTTCTAGAAATTCATCCTTTCGCTTCACACCTTATGTACTGTGCCCAGGTTCGGCAATTCTGGGGAGCAGGAATTTTTTTTCAAAATTTGAAATTTTGTAGTGGCCACACGGTGGTTACTATTCATGCAACTCTTAAATCAGTATTCTGGATAGCTGGATTATGCCTTGTGAATGGCGTTTCCTCCTTGGATTCCCTGCCAAAGAATTTTCGGCAAATAATTTTTTTTATGGTGGTGTAATTGAAGTTGAACATTTAATACTCAGAAGTGCCCTTATGGGATGAAAAAATTGAAGAATTTTTTTTTCGAATTTTTTGTTTGATCTGAATCCTTTTCGTTTGTAAAAATTGAGAGAAGTGAAGTGAAAAGGGAGAGAGATGAGTAGCGGATGTTTTTGATTTATTGGGTGCGAAAGTGACGTGTTGAGAAAGTGGGGGAGACGGGGAGTTACTTGAACTGGAGAAAGTGAACTAGAAAGCACATCACTTTCTCTACCATTTCTTGATGTGTCTTGACATACAATCTTAGTTTGAGAAAATGAGTCGCTCTACGATACCCTCCGCAGCCGAATAATAAAAATAATATTCTCCAATACAGTAAAGTTTTATTTGTTTAAGTTGCACGGTGTAGTGTCCTTTATACTGAAATTTTGAAGAATTTCGCATTCATTATTTAAGCCAAACAAGCCTTTCGTAGAACACATGGACTCTGACGCGACCCTGATTTTGTAAAAATATTTATAACGAAAAATTATCGTATTTTCCTTTTGTAATTTGCTCATTTCTAGTGGTTTACTAACACGACGTGATAGTGAGTTTTTGTGCAACCGTAGCTGCTACTCCGCTTTGTATTACACACTCAAAGTTTTTTTTTGCTTTTAATGGTGGAAAATTACAATTATTATCAAAACCCACGCGTTCGAGGCCAAAAATGAGTACTTTCTGCAAGAAAAACTGGAATTTAGAATTACAATTTTAGTGCTTTCAACTTTTTGCTGTTAGATGTTTTCTGTAAAAATTTAGGCCAAATTTTAGGCGCTACGCTGAATTTAGGCCAAATATGGAAACCTAAAATTAGGACAAAATTAGGCATTAGAAAAACGGAGCAATATTGTTGCAGGCTGGTGCTTCTCAAACATCCACAACTTTATGAGCTCCTCTAATTTTATTCAGTAGTGGCAACAGCTCGGCATAATCTGAAAAATTGACCAACAAAACAAGTTCAAAAAAATTACTCTAAAAGAAAAAGCTTTGCTTTACCTTGAAGTGAATTTTGGATGAAATCTTTTTCGAAGAAATTCGTCATATTTTCAAAATCAGAATTCATTTCAAAATTTCAAATATACACGAATTGGTCGCAAATAATGTACCCTAACGGCTTACTTCAAAAATTTTTTGCTGTTGCCAATCACCTGCAGTTGTAGATTTTTTGTTACATTGATTTTAAAACTGTAAGTATTTGGCGTTCAAGTTAAACACCAACGAGTGGCACTGCTTTTTTTTTAATTCATCATAACATAATTTGAATTTCATCACATCATTATGTCTTCATGTCAATCGATACACAGCATAAAAAAAAATGTTGAACAACTTCTTTTTGAATAGGTTGAACATCTTTTTTGAATTAGTAACTCATTTTTAAGTTTAATTTCTTTGCTAGTTGGTGTATTTTAGAAAGTTAGTGAAAATGGCGAAAGCAGCGGGAGGGGTTTTTGTTGCGTCCCAATTATACATTCTGTGATGAAATTGCACAACTTAATTTTTATGCTTCAATTATTAGGTGCTAAAACTTTTTGTGAATAACGCATAACCTCCGTCCGTTCGGTAAGGATAAAGGGCTCGCATTCACTTTCTCTTTCAACTTGTACCAGATAACTTTCTCCCAGGTTGCTTTCATCCAGTTTGCAGAAAAGTGAAAGGTTACCGTCAACGTTGGACAAAGGGACAATTATGCCTCAGAAAAGGCCTCAGAAACAGGGCTATTTTTTATATTCAAAATTTAGAAAATGTCAGAAAATTCAGCAAGGTCAGCTTGTAGTGAAACGACCTGTATATTTTTTAAGTTTCAAATTTTATATTAAAATTTTACATTATAAGACATGAAAATTCATAAATTGTAAATTTTCTGAGACTGCAATTTATTCAACTCAAGTTTTTAGTGGCTTTAACCTACCACAATTTGAAAGAGTCAAAATTTTCTAACCTTTTTTTTTTCGAACATATAACAGTTGAATTGATTCTCTAAAAGAGCGTGTGGCCGTGTTATTAATCTACAAATTAATGACATTTTCAAAAGTTTTGTTTCATTGAACTTTGATTCATTTGCAACTGTAAAACTGCATAAAAACTTTTGTTTTAAATTTCAGAAAACAAAAAGCACCAAAACGAATCTATACCTAACTTTTCGACGTTTTGCCTACATGTGCGTCATTCGTGAGGCGTAAATCATAATTTTGTGTGTTTGTTTGAACGAGCCAAACACGTCCTAAAATTTTAGAAAAAAAGATATTGGATTAGTTGGGCTTTTGGTGAACCTAAAATTATACTACCCAAGGTTAACATCTATCTTTAGGTTTTGTTAAAATTAAAATTGAATTTTTGAATCCCAGTTAATTGGTTGTTTTTTTCAAAAACTTTTCCCACGTTATAAGCTTATTTTGTTTTTATTAAACGCAAAAATACTAAACTTTTTTAATGAAATCGTAAACACCGTAAACCCGCGCAATTTAAACCTGTTTCTTTTTTTGAAATTCTGAAGCCTTATTTGTCAAATTATTATAGCTTAAGCCGTTACTCATTTTGATAATTGCGTCTGTGAGGGTTCTCGCACGCTTTTTTTCCGAAATTCAGTACGCTTCCGGTTTACGCTTCCCATGCAACTGTTGAGATTCCAGGAGGCGATAACCATTTGAAACATTCGAAAAGAAATGAAGTGAACGTAGGTGATTAATCAATGTGTGAAGATGCGGTGAGATGAGAAACCAATGATTTTGTGCTTCAATTAATTGATGAGTTGATGTCACAATTGGATGCAATTGAATAGTTAAGTTTAATGAACGTTTAAGGAAGAATTTATAATTAGAATTGTTTTATGAATGAATGTAATTTGTACTTCTCTTGTTGACTACTAGAATTACACTAAAATACAGATGTCTGACACTGCTTGGGTCTCTAAAAGTTCAGATCTGAACTACGGCTCAAACAATGGACTGAACTGATCTTGAATATTCATTTTAGATCGATAGATTAGATAGTAACTTTCACTTACTACAAGATTTCCCATATTACTAACTTTTTCTAACTTTCACTCGTAATATAAACAGAATTTGAATAATTTGTTTGTAATACGTTTGGGTGGAATTGAATCTTAAATTATTGAACGAGTTAGCTTGATACAGGAAGTGAAAGTTCATGAAGCGTTGATTAAAAATGCAGCTATACAGGCTTGTTCCGCAGCTTTGCAACTTTTTTTTTCGTACTTATTTTGAAACTGTGTAAAATTTGCATTCCCTCAGGCGAGGAGTTCTCTCAAATTAAGAATAGGCGTTCTGTTAATAAGCCGATATAAAAAAAAATGTACGAGTATGTAGACGGGCACAAAATATTTAACAGATTGCAGATTTCCTTTAATAAAATTAGTGTAAAAATTAAAATAAAATAAATGAATACATATTACACTATAATTGGCAATTATCTTAAATGAAGTTATTTTAATTAGCGCAATTGTAGCATGACATTCCTATAATTTCGCGGAACTGTTCTGACTTCGGTGAGTTTTCTTTTCATTGTGCTTTTCAGCTGTTCTTTTTTTTTTAAATGTTCTTATGAAATAGTGTAATTTAGAAAATGGAGCAGTTTTGTATATTTTAAATTGAGCCATGTGGGCCATTTTGGATTTAAAAATGATCGATGACCATGTTTCTTTTCAAAGAAAATTCTGTCATCATTTCTCTTTTCGATTTTCACTTTTTTAAAAAAGAAACTGAAAAAGTTGATAGGGAAAATTGTGTGCTTTCTCATTCTCGAGCAGTCATTATATGGTAGTTGTTAAAATCCAATTATTATTTTTTTCATAAAAAATATGGAAAATACGAAAACAAATTAGGTTGGCTATTCAAAGCATTAACTTTTTGAGTTTAGAACTAACTCATTTTTTTTTACTTATTCGAGAATTGTAATTAAGAATTTCTCAAAATTTGAAATTTTGGAGGCTCAAAATTTAAAAATTTTGAGTCTCAAAATGTTTATGTTTAAGTTTTAAAGCTCTGAAAATTTTCAATTTGGACCTTTAAAGACACCGAGTTACTTTCGCAATTGCAAAATCATTTAATCTTCAGCAAATAATTTGCATTAGGCTGAAAAATTTTCAACAAAGAATCGAAGAACCAGATCGTCGTAGTTGATAGTCGTACTCAATAGGTCTAGTTGATAGCTCTAGTCAATAGGCGTATTTCTCGTTCAATTGTCTGGAGAAAGCTTCGCTGGAGAAAGGTATGTAGTCGGCGGCATTTGTGTCGTTGAAACCGTTCTTTATTAGCGTTTTGTCCATCCAACTAAGCACTCAATTAAGCGCTCAATTTCCTTGGAACTGCTTCCGCTTTCGCTGGAGACACAATTTGTCTAATTTTCAGATTTCAGGAGGTCTCTGCCTTCTTTATGGATACGCAAATGACCTCCTGTTGCTGCGCCGCTCAAGTTCTTCGTGTGAGGTTTTTGCGCTGAAATTACTGAAATTTTCGAATTTTTGAATTAGCACTTCCGGTTAGAATTGAAATTCAAGATATTTGAAGCAACCGTTTTTTTATTTAATTTGGATAACAAATTTGATTAGTCGTAATCACAAGTCAAAATTTTCATTTTAACAGTTCGCGATCGATTTGAAAAATTTGGCGAACTGCATCGTATAAAGATTCTGTACAAGTTCATTATGTGCAAGCAAAGACAAATGTTGTAACTGCAAATTTTCGATTTTTGCAAAGTCGTATTGTTTTAAATCTTATCCAAAAGGCGTTTTCATTTGAAATTTCTACTTTCTCCAGTACTTTCACCGAAAATGAAGATTTGCGGCTAAAAAGTTGTAATTTTGGGGAGAAAGTAACAGAGGATCGCTGCGTGAGGCCCTATCGGCTAGAAGTGGTGCAGTGGTGAGGCGTCCAGTGGTGTTTCCACGCTGAGAATGTAAATGCTAAATCCGAGGCGGCGCACGACTCCTCAACTAATGGAAATTTAGTTTAAGAGGGCTTTTGATGTTTGAACCTTATTCCAAGTGCAGTAGCGACTGGGAGTGTTTTGCTTTCTCTGCAAAAAGTAACTGCACAATTTTCATTTACAAAGAATTTATTGCCTCGAAAAAAGTGAGAGATAAAGCATTTATGGTGTAGAGAAGAAGGGTGAAAACCGCAAAATCGTTTTTAACAATTTCCACAAATCAAAATTGCACTACAGAACTTGCGGTAAATAATTGAAATTAAATGTAGATGATAAATTAACATAACCTAACTTATGAACCTAATTTATAACGTAACTTACTAACCTAACTTATAATAACCTAACTTTCTACCCCAATTCATAACCTTACTCAGAAACAACAATTGTCTGTCGTTTTCAGACCTAAGTCAACTTTTTTTTCAACGCCGAATTTGACAATTTTTCCAGGAAGGCGTTTATTTTATAAATTTTTGGTTAATCTTTCGTTAAGCGTCTTAAGGGCCCGTTCAGGTTGTGGAAGATTAGGTGAAGATTTGAGCGCATTTTCACTGTAATGAAGGTTCGCTTTATGGGTACTGTTCAATTAGAGGTATTTAATTAAAGGACAAGATCAGGGGATGGGAGGCCCTTTGAAAGTAATTTTGGCACAAATATTTAACATAAGGGCCTTGTAGGCCCTCTTAGCTTGAGCCTTATCTTAGAACTAGCAATTTGCTATGTGAGAAACGGCACAGAACTCTACAAAAGTAGAAAGGAATGTCGTGTCTATTGCATCATGTCTCAAATTCAAAAACAGAAATTGGAGCAGCAAATGTTCAAGTTTTCTAACGCTAAATTTATTGAAGACTGAGTTTTGACCTTTAGAATTTAAGACAAACAATTTTATCTAATTTGTAAATTTTGAAAGCGAATTAAAAAAAAATTAACAAATTTTTTGATGACAAAATCTTTGTGCCGCGTAGAGTTTTTGAAGAGAATCACACAGGAAATTCAGATGCCAAGGGAATGCAATATTGAATGTTAAGTGACTAGTACTGGTGGAATGCGATTAGCTATTAATTATATTAATGACTAATAAATTAGTCATTAATTAGTTAACTGCAATTGTTTATCTAAATAGTAAAACCAATTAAAGTGCTTGCAACTTTCACTCGATGAATTAAAATTGATGGAAATTCAAATGAAGAAAAGTATTTTTCTTTTGTGTATTTTTGGCAAAATATAAATTGATGACAAGGGAAAGCAGACGCTTGATGTCAACAGACATCACGTTTCCTGCATCAGATTTCCTCTCCGTTCTCGGTTACTGACCTGCTAAAGTTCAAATAGAGCTAGCGATCGCTAACCTACCTAGCAGCAGCAGCTTTCGGTTTTCTAAAAAATCAATGCTGAAGTTCCAGAAGGCGAAAAGTAAATCACGCAGTAAATAGAGAGTGAATTATTCACTAATTCAATTTTAAAAAATTGGACAACGAAATTTGATTAATTTGTGTTAAAAATAAAATCAGCGGAATCGAATCGATGACTTTGGTTAAGACAGAAAAATATTAAAATTTTTTTTTTTTTAAATTGAAGCGTTAAAAATAGTGTCTCGTTAAGTGTTTTTGAGCAGGAAAATTAGGCCACTGCGCTCAAAATCGATTTCGGAAGTGATCTAGATTTTTTTTTTAAGACGTGACTTTTTTTCTTGAAAAAAAAAAGACAGTCGAGCGAAAGCCAAACTTTCCCTCATTCTTTTCAAGCTGTCCAAACCAAATGACACATCCTTAATTTCAATCAATTTCCCAATTTCCTCGTTTCCCTCTGAATTCCATTTTGACCTTTTTTTTTCAAAACAATTCACGTGTGAAAGTTTACTTTAAAACAATCTTCGAGCTCTGGGTTTCACATAAAATAATAATGTAAATAATAATGTAAATATTTTGTGACAATTGTTCTTAGTAATTGTAAAATTGTTTCAAGGAAGTTCGCTTTTAAAAGGCAATTTCTAAAATTGGTTTTTAGAACACACTTTGTTTATTAGAACATTCTATTGAAGTGGTGTTTGAATTTCATGCTCCAATTAATTGAAGCGAACAGTAGAACTCAATTCTTGAGAAAAACACACTCAAGTCGCTGCCAAGGCCACTTATCTCACTTTCAAAACAACTTTCACCACATTACCCTTCTGAAAGTGAAAGTTGGAAGTTCGGAGCCAAGAGTAAGACTAGTGTGAAAGTGAAAACCGTTTTTCGAAACTTTTAGAACAGTGAAGTGACGAAGAAAGTTCTGCTCTATGCTTGAAAACTTTGAAAACTCAATTTCAATAGAGCACTAGTGACAATATAGGTCAGGGCCAAGAAAAAAAATTATTTTGACGTTTATCAGACTTTTATCGCTTCATGTGAACCATTTGCTTCTACAATGTTTCAAATTTTGAATCAATTTTAGCAACAAAGCGTTTTTTAAGTTTTCTAAATAAAATCATTAACAAAAATGTATTTTGTTGTGTTTTCAGATCTAGAGTAAGCAAATGAGAGTGCTGGTTATATGCACTAAACCCTTAACAGCCGAAACCAAGTGCTACTTTATCCGAGTGAAAGTTAATTTTAACAAAAAACTTAAATGTGAATTAAATATTTAATTGAACACTTAAGTCAACAGTTAAATCGTAATTAACTCTCCATTCATCTCCTCCCAAGTCTCTATTGGTGTGCAGTTCGAGTGTGAAGAAGAGTAAGTCGAAATCTGCAAAACTACAGGTAAGAGTTGATTAACTAACTAACCTAACTAACATCAATTAAATTGTCCAACTTCAGGTTTTGCTAAATTTATCTAGCTTAAACAACGCTGTTTAGCAACTAACACAAATTTTAACAGTATATAATAACAATTAATTATACACAGAAAACGTACAAGTTGGAGGTAGACACAAATGCATTACTTTCGTTTCACGTGACACGACACGGACACGTAACTGCATAACTCTGTTCTTGAAATCGTTGTTGCAAAATGTGTCTTGAGAAGGTAGGACATAAAGTGAAAGATGAATTTGAGTGTGGCAGAAGGGAAAGTAATATTTTTTTTTGTCTTCAGTGAAAGTGTAGTCATAAAAACAAAAAGACAAAAAAAAAAGACAAATGGAGAGGTAGGTAATGGACCCTTTGACGTCTGCCGCCGCCTTAATCCACCAGACACTTAACTTCGTCACTGACTTCCCACGTGACATTGTGACATGTGACACCCTGTTGTGACACTTCCTGTCTAGTCTTGTCTATACTACATAATGCAGCACATTATTTTTCGCTGAGTCTGGCAAAACTCAATTTTCATAGTGATAGTTCTTCCATTGAAAAAATTGAGAGAGGAAATGAAGTTCCAAATTTAAAGCTAGCAAAGGACCACACGGTATTAAGTCGCCTTAGCATGTCCTGCTAGTTAATACGCTGTCACGTGTGTTTGGCCTGGAAAGAAACTTTCTCCAAGTTTTGCCTTTTCTTGATATAATTGGACATTAGTGGGCTCAGTTGGCGGAAGCGGGAGTTTATGAGGTCTTTAAATAATGGAGACGCAGAAGAAGGATTAAAGGACTTTTGCAGTGTCTCTGGCTGGTCGATAGGACCTCTTCCAGCGATTCAGCGCCTTCCAGCTACTAATAAGCACTTTTATATTTCCTCCTCCCTCTTCCAGGGTCTAATGGACCGTCGTAAATTCTACTCACCAAGACGGCCACGTTCCTTTGCGAATTCCTTGCTCACTCAGCAGCTTTCTCTTGCAAATTAGCCACCAATTGGCGGTCGATAATTATATTGCGTGGCGAAAAAACTAATCGTTTCCGTTACCGACCTTTTTAAATTTAACATAAACAAACGACCTCCCCAAAAAACTTAAGAAATTAAACAAAATATGCATGTAAAAGAATAAGTTTTTTAAAGCGGCTTCAAATTTCACCCAATTTTTTTTACATCATTATTAATTTGAAACGATCCTTTTACACAAAAAGGATTTAGTTCCAAGACCTTTAGCTTTGAAAGTTTTATTGAATAATTTTTAAATTGAAATCGTCTAGAAAAGTCTAGAAATTATAATCGAACGTGCCTTAAATGACTTTTGTTCGACGACGGGCTTGTTTGGTTGAATATTCTTATTAACCACTTTATTAAAAGTTATTCACCTTTTGAATTTGAAGGAGAAAGGGAGAAGTTTTAGTGGTGTCATGTCCGGGGGTTCTGAATTTGGCCTTTAATTCGCAGGGAGCCCTTAGAACCTTTTGAGAGAATGTTGTGGGCCAAAATTTTAGTGCCTAGGCCCTTAAGGGATTCCTGATGAGAAAGTGCTGAAAAATTATAATGCTAGGAAGAAGGTTTTGGAAATTAAGAAGCTCCAATATGTGTTCGACAAACTTTCTCGCTGATTTTCAAAGAGTGACTTTTAGTTTTCATTACTTTCATAATCCACAAAATTAAGTGGGGGTTTGAAAAAAGGATGATTCCTTTTAGAAATTATTTTTTTAGAAAAGTATTTTTTTTTTAGAAAATTTCTTCCCGGCTAAAGAAAAATTGTTTAAACAATCATCGATTTTTTGGAAAAATTTAAAACAAGAATCAATGACTCTATTTCAAAAGAAAAAAAAATCTAGTTTGTCAAATATTTGTTGCCCTTAATTGAATTTTGCTACAAAGAGGGTAGGAGAGTAGGTCAATATTAGCCGAACAGTCAACAAAGCGGGTGAAATTGACGTTTGTCAATTCAGCGACTTTCTCCAACTTAATGGCATATTTTAGAACGAAAGAAAAATCAAAGTAAACGGTTCTTTGGTGAAAGCTGTTAGAAAATGTGAACGTTCTTGCAATGCATTTTTACTGCCCAGTGTACAATAATACATCTGAGGTTTTCAGGTTTATGTTTACAATTTAAGTATGGGCTAGGTTTAGAGTTGCAGTAATCTTGGGTGTTGTATTGAAAGAGGTCAATGACTTCGGTTTCCGTAAACAGTTCGCGGGAAAATTAACCTGTCCTGTAGAGCAGTGGATTAAGCGGATGTTGCTAAGGATTCTGCTACAAAACTATTTTGAAGTGTCACATTGTATTTAGGGCCAAGGGCCCTTGGATTAGGAACTTTTTCTTTTGTGAGCCCTCCTCTTGTTTCACTTTCACTTTGCATTTTTCCTTTGTTTGCTTCCGTGATTTATCGATTATGAACATTTCCAGGAAATGCAACGCTGGAAATACTGGAGAACAAATTACCCTGGAAACAATGCTTACTCCTGTAAAATCCTGATAAAAATTAATAATATCGGTTCTTGCCCAAGTGTTTCGGGTAAAAACAAATAGGTGAAAATTTCAGTTTGCTTTAAATAGGTTAGATTTATGCCTAACCTAACCCGAGTGTAACAATAATGCATAATGTTTATTGTTGCAGTGCAGTATCTCTGTTAATTGTACATGAGGAAAACTTTTGATAAAAGTGAAAACGGCCCCAAGTTGTTGCGGTTGGGGATCTATGAGTGTTGAATGCCTAGGTTATTTTAGGTTTAGGCAAGGGAAGGTTTAGGTACAATAGGTTAAATATATATGAAGATTATGTGCGCTAGGTTTGAGTAAATGTTAGGTTTATGCACGCAAGGTTAGTTTTAGGCTACGTTGAGGATGCTCAAGGTTAGGTTACTTTAGGTTGTTGTTGATAGAACGGGGCGTAGTGGGAGGAAATGAAATCCGGGAAGTTTGAAGTGCTTCAGCCACTAATTGCACTCTGCTTTTAATCCAACCTTGTTTTTTCCGCTACTTTCTCCCCAAAATTTCCGTCTTCTAATTTTAGAACAGGAACCCAATTTACAGGGCACTCCTCCCCGTATCAAACAGAAACAACTCTCCCGCCCAGGCCAATGAGCCACTTCCTTCGAAACCTCCCATCTCATTTAAAGCAATTAGCCATTGCTTTATGTTCTACAAAAACCTAAATTTTGATTTACCCGAAACAGTTTAATTTAGGTTTAGGTTAGGTTTAGGTTAGGTTAGGTTCAAGTTCATTTCAGGTTTTCAATTTTATATTTCATGAAAAAGTATGAAAATTGTCTTAGTCCCTTTAGTATCCTTGTTGAGGGTATTGGAAACAATATATGGTACTTGGGGACTACTTTGGCATTGTGCAAATGTATAAAACAAAAATATTCTTAAGTACTACTTAAGTACTACTTTATAACTACTCTTAAGTACCCTTCTTTGTTGGAATTTAAGACTAGGAGTCCAGCTAACACGTTTTGTTGAATTTTGAATTCAAAATCTGTTTCAAACACAAGTACCCCGCCTTTTTAGAAATTCAAAAGCCCAAGTTTACAAAGGCTTTTCTTCTAATTAGTACAAGTTGTCTTCGAGACATTCTCCAGATTTTGCTTGTGGGTTTAGGTTCTGTTTAAAACGTTCACCAACTTGGGACACCGTCTGGCATAACTTCTGCAAAATTTCTCGTAGAAAGTTATGCTTTTCATTTCATGCTCCAATTATTAATAAACAAAAGCTTTCACCTTCTTTCTCAAATCCCACATTCACAAAAACAAAGTTAGGTAAACTAACCAAAATCTAAACCTAACCTTAACCTAACAGTATAGCATTTGAAAGCCACTCAAAATAACCTTCCTTCACAATTTGCCAATGCTAACCTCCAGTTTAGGTTACTACTTAAATCATAGTGCTACGCTTTAACTGATAAGAAAATTATATTTTTTCATGCAACTATTCCCCTAAACCTAAGCCACCACAAAACCCAACATGCCCGTCCTGAGACACATCATCTAAAACCCTTCATTATTTGTTTTTTTTTTCTAAAATGATGCTGTATGATGCATTTATAACCTTAGTTTTTGAATTTTAGATGAATGGAATGGGTTTCTCAAATTTTATGTTTACCACGGCTTGTCTAGTACAGAGAGTCTTTTATGTCCGGTTGTAACAGAAAGAGAAAGCTAAACCCCATCATTAAACATTATTAATTAAAACCTTGTACAGGTGGTGAATAACTTTCACTGACGGATTTTTTATTTATTTTACCTTATGGGTTCATTCTACAACGGCACTTGCTTTCTCCTGCTTTCTCTATTTAAACGGGTGATGAAGAAAATTTCGTAGCGACGCTGGGAAATAGCTTGTTTTTCTCAAAAACGAGTGATTTTTTTTAATGAAAATTAGCATTTTCCGCTTTGCATCTTTATTGGCATCTATTGAAGAGGACTAAATGCGCCCCTAGAATCGATTTGGGCCGTGACATGAGCTCAGGTTGTCCTAAAATATGTTACCATCTGGGCCACCTGGGCCCATGTCACCGTTCCAGGAAAATCACATGGAAGCATTACCTTTTATTACCTCTGAGAACATGGAGACAACTAAATGTCAGCCTGCTGTCTTTTGTCTTCTTCACTCTAAAAATAGAACGCTCTTGAAAACAGGGCCAAAAAACGGTTTTTGTGCTGTGCTATGCTTTCACCAAGACTTTCACGTCGGCTTTCTCCGAATTCTTCTAAATTCAATTCAAGGCCCCCCACCGACACAAAGACCCAACTCAATTTTCTCAGAATTCTTCTCAGTTCCTGCTAAGCATTTGCCATGTTTAATATGGCAGTTATTAAGGAAGTCCGAGATTTGGTAGACGTAGAATTGGGGAAAGCAGGAAATCAACTTTCACTTTTCTCGTATTTTACTATAAAGAGTACGGAAAGTACAGTGAGCTACAAAAGTACCATTTCCTTCCTAGGCGTAAACCTAACTTATTTACTTCTTTTTCATGTGAAATTTGTTTCGCTTTCTTCAGCATGACCTATGCTATGACATTCCAATGTAGCCGTATTTTCGAAGAATTTGTTTAATTAAGAAAAGTAGTGGCGCATCTCAAAAAAAAAACTTTTATCTTAAAAAACTTTTGTCACATAGTGAAGGTTCGAGAAAACAATAAACAAAAAATTTAGAAAAATTCACTGCTGCTTTCACCTTTTTGTGAAATTAAAAAGTGTAACTCTGGGAGCATCAAGGTCACCAGAAATTTTTTTCACATATGTTGAACTTACTCATAACATATGTTTAGACTCCATGGTGACATAAATGTCTGCAAACTTTCTTAAAATTTCTAATCGCAGCGGAAAACTTGTTGTATTTGGCCTAATTTTGAACCGTTTCAAAAATCACAACTTGAACAAATATTGTGTGCTCTGACGCCAATTAAAATTGATTATGAGGATTGCAGCACTATTTTATATTCTTAAGTTTTGCGGTTGAAATTTTGCAATTTTTGTTGAGATATTCAGGTACTGTTAAAAAGAGAAAGTTGTATTTCGAGAGGTATGGAAAAAATCAAGTATATTTTGTGGCGGGTAATAGAAAATGCAAATGTGCGATTAGACTCCTGCTGCAGCCCTACCTTTCTCAATAGGAGATTTAGTTGGAAAGGAAAGCGTAGGGAAGGCGAAGGGCATAAATCAGGGCAAAACCCCTTTCCCCAACCTCCTCCCTCATTGAAAAAAAAAGCCGGAGAAAGCTACAGAGAAAATGTGTCAATTTAATGTAGCAAAAGAAAAACCCCAAAATTTATTTTTATCAAAAATTTTATTTGTTTATCATTATTTTCCCTTCTAAAAGCCTAACTCTTCTTTTAGTTCGCCATGGTCAATTCCTTTAAATCAAAATAAGTTTTTAAATTTTAATTGAGCTAATATTACACTTTATTTTCTCACATTAGGTTTTGTTTTCACCATTTTTCTATTTATAGGTATATTATTATTATACATTATGTATTATGTAGTATACTATTATAGACATCAATTCCATGAAAAAAATTGTTATTACAAAATATAGCTAATGATAGGAGCGCCTAAACATAAAGAATTTTTGTTTATAAACAAGGAATTGAATAAGCAAATTGGGCAGTACCCTAATATATTGGATTTCACCAGAGCCTGTTTTTGCAAGGATGTTTGAACAGAAACGTTTTGTTTAGGAGGAAGGAAAAGCTAGGGTTTTGATGAAATAACTTTATCTTTTATTTGAAAAATTCCATTTGCGTGCAAGAGCGGAAGCGTGAAAATTTTTATTATGACAAGACACTTTATCTTGAACCCACTGTCTGCCTTTTCGGAAGAGGAGGAACAGAAGCGCTTTATTTGCAAACAACAAGTAGGAGAAAACCAAACGTTTTTTTAAATGCGCCTCTCCTCCTTTCACCCAATCATACTTTCACCCAGTCATCATCATCTTTCACCAACATAAACGCGCTTCCACAAATGAGTGAGTCAAGAGAAAGCTACGGGAAATGAAAAGAAAAAGGACATGTTAGATTTTTTTTTAAACCCGAACAGTGCTCAACACAGTTAAATTTTGTAAATATTTTTAATTAGGCAGGATTGCTTAATTATTTGCGTTTTCCGAAGTTGATAATTCAATAATAAAGGCCTATAAGGTACTTAAGGGCTTGTGTCTTGTAAAGCATTACCAAAGTGCGTCTGACATAGCAAGTGTGTGTGACAATGAAATAGCGGCAAAATTTTGTCTTGTGTGCGATGAACACTGAGGAATTCAAAAGAAGCGCATTTGTAAGGAATTCAAAAGAAAGTTCTTGAATGATTTTGCGTTCCGCAGAACCACTTTGTACTTTTGGCTTCTACCGGATTTCCTCAATTCAAATGCAAGTGAAGCGGAAAAAAGGAAAATAGACACGAAAAGAGGTCAGATAAAAAAAAATAACAAAAATTTAAACATTCTTGAATTTTTCTTTTCTTTAAACGAGACTCAGAAAATTTGGAGTTGTTCAAAACGAAATAAAATAGTGATTTTATACTAGTTTTTCCAGGCATCTTTGAAAAAGAGCAAAATTGGATTACTTTCTCATCAACAAAAAAAATTGACTTCCACTTTTACTCGCATCAGTTTAACATTTTCTTGACGGTTTAACTTCAAAACGAAAAAAATGCAGTATAACTAAACGTCTTTAGCAGAAACGTTGATGGCGCACACCTTCATTTACCTTAAACTTAGTTTCAAGTAAGTTTGTGTTCTTCAGTAAATAGTGAAAGAAACAAATATTTAGAAACATCTATAAATAGAAAACTTTGAATGTGATCAATTGCAGTGAAAGCACAATCATGTGTCTTTGGCTAATTTAGAATTTGAGCAATTTGGCATGTGAGGTTTAAACCACGTGATCCGGAGCTGCATTTGGAAACTGCAGAGAGGAATATGCTAAAAGTTTAAGTTAGGCATAGAGGGCTTTCTTTTGGGGTTTTATGTATCCTGGAGAAAACACGGAGAAAGCAGTAAAAGTAAATCACTGCAAAATCCTTCATTCTAAAGCTCATAAATCTAAAACGGAAGAGTAGCGAACTGTGTAAATATTAATATACAGGTCCGAAAACAGGTTAAATTGGGCCTAAAAATTGAAAAATAAAAATTCTAACGTGAATTATCGCGCTTCAGAAAGCATATCAGCTCAATATTGTCGAGACCCTTCAAATAAGTAACTGTGAGTGGAGGAAGAGAATGCTCTACAAGTAGAAAAAGCAAAAAAAAGTAAGAGATTTAAAGGGTTTGAGGAAAAATTACTGAAAAAATGCTTGGAAAATGCTGAAAATGTTGTCAGTGTTTTGAGGGAGGCGGGGTCACCATTACTCTCGCTGCACATTATTGCAGAGACAAAAAGGTGGCTCCTGCCTTCGGCCCACCTTTGAAATAAATCTCGAGGGCCCTGGGAATCGACCCCGGAAATGAATAAAACAAAAGGTCTCTCTCTCTCATACTTTCGCTTTGAAGCTACTCTCTGTAAAGAGCAGAAGTAGCGTAGAGCGTTGAAGAGATGAAAACGCCTCGAGATGTACTTTTATTTTTTTTAAGGAGAAAGCCTGCTATTTTTCTGAAAAAAAAAGCTTACTTTCTCTACGTGAATTTTCAGAAAAGCGAAGCTGAAAAGGAAAGTTCAATTCCAGGCCAAAAACCCATTATTACGGAAATGCGGGCTCTTGGGAATATAATGAATGAATTCATTGTGTGCTCAATTTGAATTTATCAGAAAAAAAAAGCCCTTTGCAGCATCAACATTATGAAGCTTAACATGTAAAGTACTTTTGTAATAAAAATGACGCTGGTGACCTTCTGGGGTGTAGTCATGTGACTCAACCTTCACTCCCTCAGAATGAGTGAAAGTTGAGTGACAGAAAGCTCTACTAGAAAAAAAATTTCAATTCATTAATTTTTTGAAAAATGTCAGCCCAAAATTAAAAGTATGGCGCACTTTAATTTGAAAAATTTGAATTCCCGAAAAGGCGAATGTGGTTTCCTTTTGAATTAACGGAACGTGATAGTTTTTGTGAGTGAAATTTTAGAGTGAAGTTTTATTCAGAGTGATATGAGTTCTCCTAGATGAGGACTTTCACCTTGCTTTTGCTTTCATCACTCAGCTCTCGTCTAATTCTGAGTTTTTATGCCTAACATTATAAGGTTAAATTGAAATTCCGACAATTTTTTTTTCGAATTTCTTGAAAATTAAAAAAAAACGGAAATGAGAAAGTTATATTTCTAAAATCTGTAATATACAGCAGAGCATTTCTTATGTGCCGGCACTAGACACATTGCCTTCACCTTCACTTTCTCCAAAAGTGAAATTGAATAGAAAATTGGTTCGTAATGTCAATCGTCAATCTAGACTGACAATTTTAGTTTTTAAGGTACCCTTTACCAAATTAATGTACTTTTTTAACATTAAAAGGCAACTTTCTTTTCCTAAAAAAGGTATTGATCCGACTCAACTGAAACTACTAACAAAATTAACTAGATCAACTTTCGTATTAAACTTGAATGGAATTTAACCTTTTGTTTTTACTTTTTTGAACAAATTTTTCTTTAAATGTTTGTTTTAAAAATGAAATGAAAGCATTAGGCTTTCGTGCCTGAGCAAGCATAGAGATTTTGTTCGATTTCATAGAGAATACCCATGCCCTCATAATTTATCTCTGGAATTCTGCTGCTAGACTTTTCTCCTTCACAAATACTTTCACTTCCACTTTCACCCTATCCTCTCAAACTCAATTCAAAGTGGCCCTCCTCAAAATGTAAAACTCAATTTGAAGGGCCACTTTTCAAGGCCCTTATCCATGACTTCGAATTCAAAATAGGCCCTTTCAGAGTTAGAAATACGACAACTCTTGAATCGAATATGTTTTTGGCATTGTCCAAAACTATAACAATCACCTTTTTATAAGGGTTGATAATAGCGGAGGACAGAGTATCTTGATGACTCTCATCATACGACATTGCGAAAAGTGCCTTTTTAAAGTATAGGAAAAATGTACCTTGGTGAAAGCCAACCTAATGTTAGTTAATGTTAGCTGCAAAGTTGAAAAAAGTACTCAAAAATTTTGCATGCTCCTAAATATTCTTAATATTTTAAAATTTCGCTTGTTCTATTAAAATATTATTTTTCAAAACTTTTCTTTCTTTCAGGATTTCCCTCCCTCTCTTCTTCACTTTCTCTCTACCTGTTAGTTCAAAAAATTCCTTAAAGTGGGGAAATTCAGGCTGTTTAATGCCCTTAATTTCATTGCGAGTTAAGGCGTTATGACACGAAATTCAAACTTTCTCTCGATAAAATTTCCAAGTCTCTTTTAATCTGCATGTAATTAATTTTGGACTACGAAAAACTTGCTAGACAAGCCATTAGAGCCTTCATTTTTGTTAATTATGCTAAAAATGAATTTCTCGTTGTAAACGACTCTTTCCCACGATCTCAGTTTTTAAAATTTCTGCGAACCCTTTGGAATTATAATTTTTACATGCTCCAACTTGTCTCTTCTATGCGTCATTAAGGGCTCAATTATAAAAAAAAGGCTCTCCAAACTAAAAGGGGGTACTTGGCAATTTTGCAGGACCTAATTTGAGACCTAATTTCCGGCCATACGGTTCTTTGAACGCCACTTTGTCTCCCAAATTTTAATTTATTTATTTATATTTTATTTATTTAATAGAAGCGCGTGTGACTTGAGTTGGGAGTGATATGAGGAAAGTTGGAAATCAACTTTCTTCTCAAGTCAAACTCTCTCTTCTGCTTTTCCAAGTTACCTGTGATATAATGTTACAAAACTTTTTGGTATGAATTTTTGAGGCCAGAAAATTTGCTTGAAAATCATACTTTGTATGCCAAATATTTTAAGTCAAAATGTTTATTACCATTTGTCCCACTGCAC
>JAQFYP010000736.1:0-19915 GCA_034694865.1 Bilobella braunerae | reverse complement strand
AGAATTGACAATTGTCAATTCTACAAACCGTCAAACTTTTTTTTTTTTTTTTTTTTTTTATTATATTTACCACTCCTTTGGGCCTTGCCCATGGAGCAGGCTTGCCCATGGAGCAGGTAAAAAAAAAATCGGATTTTTCGAAATGTATCTAATTTTATACAAAACGCAAACTACTGATAGTCTTATAAACCCACAACACCACTGACCCAACCCTTTCATAGTAATGAATGAACATGTAAATGACCCTGTTTATTTATAAGAGTACAATACCCTACTTGGTTACTTACGTTTGCAACAGTTTATTGTGGAGTTACTGCAATGGGTCCGATTGAGGCCTGGGCGGTGTGGGCAGAAATACCCCCTCCATTAACATACATACATACAACAGTTTATTGAAATTGTCATAAAACCCCTTTATGTTTACAGACGTTTTAACAGGCTGAAATAGTAATACTGCTTGAAAGTTGAAGAAAATTAAACAAAATGTACATCTATAATTGATTTTATGGTTCTCGCCGGTATCCAATTGCCCTAAATTAAACACTTACGTTAAACTAGATATAGTTAACAAACATGTTACATTTACTAAAATTTGATTATTCCTTTAAAATAAAATTTATATATTGAAAACAAAATGTCTGTTGGAATTGGAAATTGAAATTGGAAACAACTGTTTCCAATTATTTCATTTTCAGTGTAAACGGTTCATGCTCCAATGGGATGATTTCCTAAATTTGCTGAGTATTTTTGGTTACAATTTTTTTATTTAATACTTTGAGTTTAATGTTTGGAGCATGAATTGAAAGAGTTACATATAAAAGCGTTATTTTTATAGCCGTACTTTCTTATGGAATTGAACTAGTCTAGAAGTTCTACACGATGCTATTTTTGAGAGAAATTTTGTGAATGACCCAGTAAGACTGCCCACACGTCTGTAGTTTGAACCCCTTTAGCGTCGTTTACGGTCACTGGCTTTGTCGAGTCGCTTCTATTGTGGCCCTTCTATGTCATTTGTGTGACAATGAACTTTAGATCGTTGACCAAGTCGACAAAACATTTCAGTTAACATTCATAAGAGTTTTTATTTAATTTTGGCGCGCATTAGTAAGGTTTCACGGGATGTCAAACGGCATAGTTGCGAACGCCGGGTAGCAATTTACAGTTACTTGCTACCATTTGTCGGAGTATCATCGGTGGGTCTTTCACTCTCTGACCTGGTCATAGTGACCAGAGAGACTGCACCGTTACAGTAGTATATGTAAGTACGTCCTAATCTAGATTTATCTATAACTAGCAAAACTCATGGAAAACAACTTTTTTGAATTTAGGAGTAATTAAAGTTTTGTGCAAATGACAGTGATACGTGTGGGATTTTGGTTTTAATCTCTGGGTCCTCTTAATTAGGCTAATGCCCGTGCATGGGAGCTGGCTTCGACTTTAAAGTGCAATTGTAGTTTAGGATCGCAATTGGAGTTTCGAAGCGTAATTTCAAACCAAAGAGGGACGTGTGGCACAGAAAAAAATTACTGCAGAGAGTGGTATAATTTCTCCATTGATTCGTAACATGTTTACTGAATTAGAAGCAAATTACATGTTTCTCTTACTTTGTAAAGTTTTGTATTGAAACAACTATTAACTGAAACATGTTCTAGTTCGGACGTGTAATTTAAAACAAAAATTACTCAAGAAGTAGAAATCAAACAGGAGGTTATTACATTTTCTAATTTCCTTCTCTTTCATGAACATTGAAAAAGCTTTGACTAGCATGTAATATATTTGCGTAATTATGAAAATTATGTCTTTCCACGTGCTGAAGCAACCACTTTTCGCCCAACCCAGTCTTATAAATATGTATGTTTGTATTTGAATGGAGGGGTTATGACTACCCACAACGCCCGGGCCTCAATCAGACCCATTGCCGCAACTCCAAGATACTCTGCCAATATCCTCTCTATCGTCTCTGCACCGTTGTTGGAGTCGAACCTAGGATAAGTAGGATAACAGAATAGTTCCTAAAGGAACTTCTTGCTTGTACTTACACCCCACCTTTATCAACCTGTTATGCAAAGTTTCCAGATAAAACAGCAGTCTGAGTTAGAAATGTTTCGTCTCTTCTGCTTTCTCTCTTTTGACAATTTTTTCTTGGCGTGATCGAGATCAGCACCTTCGACGTTTTTTTCGGCTTGGACCTCGATCTCAGTTTACCGATGGATAAGCATTGAAAGCTTAGCCACTGGACAACAAGGTTGCGGTAAAACATAAGTAACAAACTATGTAAATCGAAGCTAAAACACCTTGCAAAATCGAGAGCCTTACAATGAGTACAACAAAACTAGTTACTTACTTTGTGTTACTCAGATCGAAGTTTCACAAGTACATTGCTCTGAAGAAAGTGATCAATGTAAGCTGTTTGACCCAATTTACAATCAGAAGGGCAGATCAGTTAGTGCAACTAGGTAAATACACTTGCTACAGTTATTCTCACTACTGGGGCTTCCTTCCCTTTTTATATGATAAAAACAAAAGAAAACTAGTTATGTCATCGAATAATTGGAAACGTGCTCAATACTTCTTGACACTGAGCATTGCAATATTCATAATGATTTTGATACTTGGAAAGTTTGTCCAGGATGCATATAGACATAGCACGGTCCTCAACTTCACATATTTGACGCGAATGATGCGTTTGCTTGCAATGACTTTCTCTCTATATCTGCATTGACATACCGCATTTAACCTGGAGGGATTTCAACATGTCTCTGAATCAGTTCGGACTACCTACAAACACATCTTAGGTATTTTACAACTATTGTCTTTCTTTACACAAATTTTCAACATAATGTGTAATTAAATTGTAAGTATTGTGAAAGTTTCATGCACTGGATATTTTGTAAACTAACGTTTCTAAGAAAGCGTAATATTTAATTAAATTGTAAGTATTGTGAGGTTTATGAACGTTTCATGCATTACATTTTTAGTAAACTAACGCTTCTAAAAAAAAGACGTAGCAAAGCCGTATTGCTTTTTTTTTATATATAAAATAATGTTAAATTTGCACCAGATATATGGAATCTTTCATCTAATTCAGCTGCGGGATTCTTCATTCTGGCTTCCTTCGTAGCGACTGTGACACCTTCCATGTCTCTCTTGGTGATGGGACACGTAGATTGCAATTTTTACTTTTTAGAAGATATTATCGGAACTTGCAGTACGGAGAAGCCTGCATTGTTATCCTGGCAATTTCTTTGGGTAACCGTGCTCCAATTCGCTGTTATTACCTACATTAACTGCGCTTTAACTATGTACTATCCACTTTTGCTGGAGCTACTTATCTACAACACGGATGTTATACAAAGGCTGTCGTACGTAAAACTTTTAAATCTCCAAATGCATCCAAATATATTATTAAACTTGTTTCTGAACCAAATTATCACTAATAGCCAAGCTCTATTATCACAAGCACTTAGATTTTCAATCTTAGTATTTGTTTTCTGCTGTCATAGAGAAAATCCTTCTTTCTTTTTTTCACCTCCTTGCACAAGAAATTCCTTCTTTAGCCTGAGCTAGGGCTTAAGTAAGCATCGTGTTTGTCCGTATGTCCGTCCGAGACATGCTAGCGAACAAACGCTAGTCACAACGTTCCCACATTTTGCACACATGACAATGGCAATGAAAAGTCAGAATTCGGGGGTTGGTTGAAGATGGGTTGTTTAGTAGGTCAAATGATTCGTAATCAAAGGTCAAATTCAATTTTTTTTACTTACAACGTAACTTTTTGAGCGGATACTTGAGTTGAGATAAGTGACTTATATGGAAATTTAGTTCATTCTCTCTACCAACGTGGTTATCACATGAATTTGTCTGTTGTCACATATTTGACCCTTCGGCGACCATTGGCAGTGGACGGGCCAGCTATGACTGCAGCGGCGTGCAAGGAAAAAACTCAAGCTGCAACAAGCAGGTGGTTGATTTGGACGTTTGAATGAAAGAGAAATTCAAAAAAAAAAATTTAACTCCAATAATGCGATAATATTTTCTATAATTATTATTTTAAATTTATTTTAATATTAACGCTCTACTTTACCACTACTAGGATTGGTCTAGTGGTTAAGAGCTGCAGTTTCTCTCCACTAGAAAAACATAAGAACGGGGTTTCAAATCCGCCATAGAGCCACAAAAAAGAAGTCTTCATTGTTGGCTTTGCCCTTAGGGAACTACCTGGCCTCTGGCCATGTGTAACCCAGTATTTCCGTAAACTACGCATACACAGATTGAAGATATGAAAATTTGCTGATGTTTTCGAACAGTCTCTGTCAGAATTGAAAAGACTATCCTCATTTGCATAGAATCACCTGCGGTTATGAGGCCAAAGTTACGGCCGTACCTCATTTCTCGTAGTTGTCCTTTTGTGGACTAGGCCCGTAAAACAGCAGAATGTAGATTTTTTTATTTTTAAAAATAGCTCAAATTCCTGTTTCATTTATTTAATTTAAGCCTCTGTTTCCCTAAATATACATTGCATAACCATCAAAAAACTGTAAAGAATTCTAAAATTACAAGCTTAATGATAAAAACCGTGTATCGGCATGAGAATTGTACATGTAAGGCATACAGTGCGACAACCGCACAGCATACAGTTGTAGTTTTATGTACGGTAGCAGTAATTCATTGTCTACATCAGAGGCTATGAAATTACTATTATTGGTAAAATATTTAATAAAAATACACTACATGATTATCTGGTTCAAAACTGGAATATGCACCACACGTATTTCACAAATGCAAACCTAACGATAAAGTAACTTCATGTTAATATACCTTTTGTGTGTTTTAGACAAATTTTGCGACACGACAGGAAGTGTGATCGCTACAAGTGGCTTTTGAGTTATCGAAAACTACAGACTCATATGTCAATTGTAAACAATTACTTCGGCAGCACGCTGTTGCCAATTGTGGTATCATTCTTCACCGCAATCAGCATCCTCACCCTCTTCTTTGTTGTCAAGGATTGCTCAAATATTTTTGTGACATTTGTCATGACTCTGTCATTCATCTTCTCAATTGTTGTCTTGACATCTCTGCTCAACCAAATGGCCAAGTCTGGCCTAATGTCGAAACGACTTCTTGAAGTCTACCGCCAACAACTTAACTCCCGCAAACATGTGACTGCGTACGAAATAAAAGTTCTCAAAGCATGTCACCCACTGTACATTCAACTTGGAATATTTCATGTCGCCCGCAAAGAAACAGTTTTCTTGTACTTGCATGTAGTTTCAACTTATTCTGTGACCCTTCTCTTGGTTACACGAAACGTTCAATATTACAATTGACAACTATCTAGATGCGTTTGGTTAAAAAAGTAAAAACGACACAATTTTTGAAAAAGAAGATGTATGGGGATGACTTTGCCAGCTGCTATATATAAAAATGGAAGTGATGTTGACACATGATTTCTATTTCCCAAGCGCCAAATTCCGAGTAATCAACTTTGCTTACAAGAAATATTTTTCATTGACTTAGTTTTCCATTTTACCATACCCTACTTTTCACTATCTGTATAAGTAACGGTTGAACCAAAATTCCCTTTCACCCTTCCTCCTCGTCCAGCTAAAATAGATAGGCATTTAAATTTAAGTAATGGAGCGGTTTAACGTTAAAATATAAGAAAAATTCTTCTTTGTCTAGGACGGGTTTTTACAAGTATAAGGTATGGCAAAGGTTTGCTTATAAAAAAACCAATCAATAAAAAGATGCATAATATGATTTCAATACATACGACTACTTTGACTCCTCTCCTCGGGATTTTTTTTATGCTATTTGACATTTTCCAATGGCCTGGTCAACATGATTCCTTGTGATCAGCGCGCTACGCATACCGGCTCAAGCCGACCCTCCACAACCGCAACTACTGCACGCTTCCACTCACCACTACCACACCACTCACTTTTTTGTGCGGCTGCCAAGATTCGATCTCGGCACCTGCCCAAGCTAGGACAAGGGTCCTAGTCCCGAGGACTAAGCGTCTTGGGCGTCTTGGATCTATTACACAATAGCAAACACCCAAAAATGCGATTTTTCTGTGGATGAAGTAGGAGAAAAGGTCAGTGTGTCTCAAATAACCCAAATATGGCTAATTAATTAGTGAAATATAAATTGTATGCTCCTAATACACATTATCAAGTCTTCACAATGTTCACAGCCTGTAGTACCCGTGGTTAGGATCTTTCTCTTGACTCAAATAGTGCAAGGATCGAGTCCTGGTATCAGCATAAGGTTAGTTAAAACTGCTTCTAGTTTTTGCTAGTCCAAAAATTGAGCGTCACAACATTTAAAAGTTAATTAAATAAATTTAAATCATTTAAATTCAAGCTTTCATTTAAATTTGGTTTTTATGGCACGCCTAGATCAATTAAAAAATACGTGAACACGTAGTAAAGCATACAATGACACAATTTTATACATTTAAAACCGATGCGTGTAAACCAAAATAAATCGGTTTAAAATTTGTTAAGAATTAAAATTACTAAAACTAAAAAACTAAAATTAAAACTTAAAGTTAAGTAGTTTTGAACGGACATTAAGTTATCAAAGTAATAATGATACGCATTGGTTCCACTTTCAAAATAAACCGTGGTAAAATAGTCACTAAAGTAGCGAATCTAGATGGTTGGACAAATTATTAAAATTAGCGATGTAATAAAATGACGTTTTGAAGTGAAGAGGTGAATTTAAGTGAAGTAGTCATCAGGACCATCATAACTTTTTGTTTCATGCAAAAGTTTTCATGTTGTCATAGAATGGCATCCTTCACCGTTGACCCTTGATGGGGTCACTTGGGGTTAAACAAACACAAACTTGATCTAAGACAGATGAATTATGACCTGACATCTGAAAACAAATTTCAGATATGTTGAGTGGTTCCAGAGATAATCGTTAGACAAGTGAACCCCTTGGAGGTCAAAGGTCAAAGTCAATGATATTGTTGTATAATAACATGAAGAATGACCTCCACAGAATTGTTTTTCTTATGAAGAGGAGTAACTATTGTATGAGACACTTTTCACTGTGCCCCCAAATTGACCCAACATGACCCTTCGACCTCAAAACGAGCTTTTGAGGTCAAATCCTACTTTTGCCTAAAACTAAAAGTTATAATGATCTCGATGAAACCAAGGCTCCCTTTAATTGGATATAACCCCTTGACATCAAATGGACCTTTTAAGGTCAGACCCTATTTTTGATTGAAACACAATATTATTTAGTCTTAATGTCACCAGAGGCCCCTTTCACCCTGAAATGTCCCATTGACCTCCAAAAACCCTCTGCGTTCCAATTTTTTTTCCACATCGAATGAAATTTACAAATCTGTAAAGTATTCAGATTAATCTAACTAATTCCGCTACTTGGGTGACCGTTTTACCACGGTTTATTTGTTCTCGAAATACATGCCCGTTCTCAGATGTCCGGAAATAATGAAATTGCCGAAATTGCCGAAATTGCCATTGCCAACGACCACCGGGTACAACCCGAATCACAGACGAGGCATATTCTCGCTAACCCTTTAACACAAACTACTCGTGAGAGGTTTCGCTTAAGACAACGAGATTTTAGAGCTAGGCAGGAAGTAAATTTAAAACACTTTGTAAACTAATTTACAAATCGTGCTACAGTAATGTTTAATAACATAATGGGTAAAGACGCCTGTCGTAAGGCAGCACCCTTTATGGCCCCCTTCAAGTTACTAGTTCCTAGTTACTTGTTTATCACAATTAAGTATTTAGTAGTTTTGTTAGGTATACAGAAGTCATTTTTTAGCTTGAGCAAACTTAAGATCCAGAATTATTTTTATTTGCTAATCATACATATCTTAATTAGGAATCGTTTTAAGCTATTACGATGGTTCAGAGTTTCACGGCACCCGGCACTTTTCCGGCCCCGGTGCCGTGACACCCGGCTCGGCACCGACTCGGCACTTCATCAAAACTTCAATTCAAGGCAAAAAAAAGGCACAGTTCAAACCTTGTTAAGAGTTCTTGTTAATATTTTAGCACAATTGACTAATTAGTATTAAAATTCCGGACTTAAGCATTGACATTGAGCGAGTCTTTATTGCATATAAAAGAAACCGTAAGAAAACAGCAAGAAAACATGAAAACTGATTGGACCCGTACTCGCGCCTTTCCAATATCTAGTTACACTCCACCGCCGCTAAGCAACAGGGAATGGAATCAAGAAATGACAGTAAATTCTCCGTACAATGTGGGCCCAACATGTGTACAAACAAGAAGCAGTACATCGCAGTGTAGAAAGAACATTTAATTTACAAACAAATCAAACAAATCAAGGTCAATTACTTATTATAGGCGTACTCTTGTTAGAAGCTTCCAATGCCATGCTTCAGCGTTTTCTAGACGCTAATGTTTTTAATTTAACGGTACTCTCAGTGTAGCACCTGCTTTAAGTAAAGTGCTTTTGACTAACTTTTCATTTCACAAGATATGAAATCTTAACTTTTTCGTCGGAAATAGATAATTGTGCTCTTTAAATGAGTTTGATGAAAGTACAAATAGAACGAATTTATGCTAAACGGAAAGTACAGCGCCATTTCATTAGTTTAAATAATTTACTGAAGTATTAACTGTAAGTTCTTGTCTAAACTTATAGAATATGGTTTTAGCGAGCCCGGGGTTTGCGAACGCAAATGTAGGAACTTCCTATCATCTGAAAGGTTGTGGGAAAAAGGGAAAAATGGGGGGACCCGGGATTCGATCTCGGCAAACAAAAGGTAAGGTTGCTTGTGTTACCACGAGACCACGGTGTCTCTTATACCTAAAGAGGCCAAACCAAGACGCTAATGCTTTGCAATCCCACAAGACCACCCGCCTCAACTTCTGGCCTCCAGAAGGGAAGCCCAGACCAGAACGCTTCACGCTATCTGGCCTGAACTTAACCTAGGGAATGGGGATGCTAGCTCTAGCCATAGGGGAACACAACAACAACAACATAGCCTACACCGGCCAGCTGACGCTCAACCGTTATGGTCAGAGCCACTCGTTTCTGTAAAGGGGGATCAGGAGCTCCTCCACCATATGAAGGGTTGTGGGAAAAAGGGGAAAAAGGGGGGATCCGGGATTTGATCTCGGCAAAGCAAAAGGTAAGGTTGCTCGTGTTACCACGAGACCACGGTGCCTCTTATACCTAAAAAGGCCAAACCAAGACGCTAATGCTTTGCAATCCCACACATCTCACAAGCCCCGTTATGTCTTGGGCAACATGCGAAGCATTGACCAATCTCCATCGGCGAATAGCATCCTGCAATAGCTGTAATCAACAATAAAACCGTATCTTTTGTCCTACTTATATAAAATAAAAGTATTTACTACCTGAATTGAGCCAAAACCAAAACAATTAGCACAATAGCACTTTAGAGTTGGAACGCATTGCCACAATTTTCTTAAAATTCACTCTAGTGCTCTATAAAATAGTTCTGAACTAAGGAACTAAAGAAAAGTTTCCGAGTTTTTATAGCGCTAAAAAATATGACGTTTAAAGTTGTCCAACTATCGTACCCAATTTTTCCATTCTTGTTTAATTGTTAGTGGCGTCCAACACTTTTTCACTCCTACGGAACAACTGACCACCCAATACTCACTCCGTCATGCATCGTCCTCAAGAGCCACTCCCGCCTTTCGCCGCTCAAATTGCTCATGTTTCAACCACCCCCATGTTAAACTCGCATATCACTCAGGCGGATACAAATTGAGTTCGAAGTACAAATGCAAAGATATCACAAATGTTGTCCTTATACAGAAAATATTCCGATGCCTTGTTTTTGCCGTAAATCGCATATTAGAGGCAATGCACCTACTTAAGGACATACTTTGTTTACCGTAAATCTCATATTAGCGGCCGGGCACCTATTTATTGACATATCATTTTTTACCGCAAATCTCATATTAGAGGCCCAGCCCCTATTTAATGACATGCCATTTTTACCGCAAGTCTCATAATGGAGTACCGGCACCTCTTTAATTACATACTATTTTTATTGTAAAACTTTTCACTAGGGGCCAAGTACCTATTTGACCATTTCTACTATAAATCTCTCATTGGAGGCCCGATACCCAATTTGATAACCTAATTTTTTCAACAGAGTAGTTTCTGTGCGCCGCAGCGCGTTTTTTTTATTGTATAATGTGCCTTCAAGATGTATTGCTTTCAATGTGGCAAGTTTACTGCCTTGCGCAAAGTAAAAAACAAAAAATCAAATCAAAATTTTAAACTGTAAAAGTTATTATTGCATCATTTTAGCTGCACATATATGCAAAAAATAGAGACTCAAAAACTCCAGAAGTACCTCCTAAACTGAGTTTAGCCATAAAGCAAAGAAAGTACCAGCCACCTAAATTGAGCGCACATAGATGCAGCAGTCTTTGTGGATTTGAAGAAAACACGTTAAATTTTTGGCAATTTCACATTTGACCTTTGACCCTGAAAAACCGGAAGTAAATTTTGACTAAAAGTTATCTCATATTTACCCCAGCATAGCACTTCACTTATGTGCAAAATATAACACAGGTATTTCCAGCAGTCTTAAAAGGAGACGACAAAATACGTTGAATTTATGCTAAAATTTTGGGCGGTGTTGCATTTGACCTTTGACCCTGCCAAAACCGGAAGTACATTTTGGCTGGAGTTTGGCCTAAAACTACCTCAGATGCATACTCTATTTATGTGTAAAATATGGCGCCTATAGCTACAGCAGTTTTTGCAGGCATCGGCAACAGACGGACAGACGGACAGACGAACGATTTTATAGTATAGATCTTCACCAATACACAACCTTGGGTTATTAATTACAAGCTAGTGAAAATTCCAAAAACAAATTTTCTGGTTTTGGTGGTCATTCAATAATCAGCAAATTAATGAGACCCCTAAGCACGACTTACCTTTCTAAAGTTAATTTAAATTTAGTTAATAATTAGTAGTTCAAACAAAACGGAGTTTGCACTATCATGAGCATCAATTACGGTTCAAAATTTCAACATTGAATCGCTCCCAGCCTATTCCAGCGATGTTGGTAGCAAATTAAGCCTTTCCCGATTCGGCGCTTTTCATTTACTCTTACACACGCACACACAGCTTTTAAAACGGTGATTACATTGGAGAACACAAAAAAAATCAGCCTACTTGGAACGCACTCAAGATAATAGCTTCAAATCTATAAAAATGATTTCACCAAATGTGACTAGAGCATAGTCGAAATATTTGCAACCTATTTGCAACGAAAAGATTTTGGAGGCGGGTAATAAGTATTATAGTACTTACGTAAATTAAGCGATTAAGCAAAACTTAAAAGCGTAAAACCGGTTCTAAAAGACTCGAGTACCCTTAAAAACCGAGTTACGATAAAAAAAATTATACAATTTGTATAATACTTTATATATTTTTTCCAGATATGGTTTATTTCAGTATAAACATTTTTCTAGTTAGCAGGATGCCTTTGGTTGAGTAGTAGACAATTTTTGAAATAATGTCCATGCTATTTGCCTTATTAAATAGCCAAACGAGCCTAACTCAATTTTCATCGGGAGGAGAGACTTCACGCACTTACTCAACAACTTCCGCTCACTTGTTGTTAACACCGTATTTTTACATGTCGTTTCAGGGTGAAGATAACTTTCTTTGATTTCTGATTTACATCCCCAAATGCATGGGACGCTAGCATCAAGAAAAATGTTGCCACAACTGTAATCAGGGCCGTGGCAACTGTTGTGTTAACATCGAGTATACTATGGTATCCCGCATAAAATGTGAGGCCAATCGTGGAAATAGCTTTGGCAACATTGATGGCAAATATGCATATGTAGTCGCGGGTAATTTCATTCAGGAGATGTAGGTTGATTTGAAGCGTCCGGTACAATTGTACTGAAAATTTGATTTCTTTGTACGATTTACAGCTTTTCACAAAGTCTTGTAGATCCTTATTAAATAATGTTGAATAGAAGAGAAATATTAGGAATGGAGACACGGAAAATACGACACCCATACCCAGTATTAGCACAAATATTAGCAGTACAATCGCTGCCAATCTTGGGCTAAATGGGGCTAAAAGTGACGCAGCACTTGCAGTCAGCCGCTCTGCGTAACTTTTAGAAAAAACAATGCGCCGCCAAATGCAGAAGCAATTATAGCGGCGACCAAAGCCAAAATTGAAACAGTGCTGTATTGCTGCCAGTTAAAACGTCTTACTTCACTATACACCAATGATTCTAAAAAATCAAACACAAATTATGATTCTACTCATTTTAATAACATTTTTTCACAATTTTGTTGACGGTTTTTATTTAAATTTTGATTATGAAACATATGTTTTGATAGCCAAACTAGCCTGTCCTACGACAGAAATATTTTTTGGTCATTTCTGTGACCATCTATAGAGGGCTGGATATAGTAGTCTTAAACACAATAACTTTATATAAGTTTTCACAAAAAATCAATGTTTTCAACGACAAGGATGCATATTTTTAAATGAAGTGTGGGTGATTTTATAGGTAAATTATGTAGGTTATCACGTTTTTACGACTTCTGTTAAATTGTAGGTCATTAGTTTTTGACGTGTGGTAAGACGGCCAATCTATTAGCGGAAGTAAGAACATTAGATAAGAATTAAATATTCGAAAATTATTAGGATTATTAGAATGAAAACATAATTTTGGGTGTAAAGGGAGCATCTGTGATCCTTGGAACCATCTTAGCAATCTGTTTTTTACAAAAGTAAGATTTCAACTTTGTAATTTTGATGTCAAGGGGTCATTTGCAGGTAAAGAGGGCATCGGGACCATCATAAATTTTTTGTTTCATGCAAAAGTAAGGTTTGACATTGAGAGGTCACTTAGAAATCAAGGAGTCATTTTGGGGGTCACTGCGGGGCTTCAGAGAAAAGTGTCTAGTACAAATGTTGTTTCCTTTTATGAGTTGAACAACTTTAGTAAAAGTCATTTTTTTTGTTGTAAAAATAATCTTTGATATTGACATAAGGGGAGACTCGTATTTGAAAACAAAGTCTGAGATATGTTGAGTAGTTTCTGAGATACAGATGTGAGTCGCACGGCGGACAGACAGACAGAGTGAAAACATGAAGTAGGTTTTGCTTCACTTCCGCTACTTAATAAAAGCAACATACAATTTTTGGGCTCTGTATTGTACCCATAACCATCTTGGTCACTGCAATTGGAACCAAACCCCCCCCCTCAATTGCCCTTAAGGGCCCTTGTCTATAATCGTTACGTCAACCTGTGCCCGCGACAATAAACAGAAGTTCTGCTAGCCCTTTTTTATCGGATTGGTTATTACACAAGGGGTAACTCCCATGGCAAAATTCTAACTCACATTCATTTGATGAAGAATCAGAAAAACAATGTTCCTTCCTATGGTTAACTTTCACTAAATTTTTAACCTTACTTTTCAAGCAGCTGAATGTGGAGAATATCCTTTCAAACAATGGGTACTTGTGGTCGTAAAATATAAACGTTGCCAGGAACATAAAGTGGAAACAAATGCTTATGATGTAGATTGACTGTGCAATAAATAAAGTCAAACTTTGACTGTGTAGTGTAGCCTTGAACCAGATGCAAATCACAAAGTTTGGTGTAACATAGCCAAAAACTCTTATCCAAAAGTACCCTGATTTGGCCAAAATTTAAACATTTCTTTTGCTATCCCACTGATACGGAACTTGGCCGCACCTATAGGCGGCGGTGTTCATAATGTAGAGAACAAGAGACAACGGTGGAAGCATTGCTAATCATAAACTTTTAGAAGTCTACAAGTTTTCTACTACGAGTTTCTTAGATATTGTTTGAATCTATAGGATTTTATTATAGCTAAAAGTTTTGACACGTTTTGAGAGAGAAATTAACCTTGAGACAGTTTTGTGGTAAAATTTACAAGGAAATTGTAGAAAATGTAGCACTATTTATTTCTATAAATTATGAAAATCTCTACGTATAGTCGTAAAAAAGGACGCTTCGGAGTAGCCCATAAGGACTTGCGCATATATGTATAAAAAAAATATACAAGCCCGCACGCATACAAATAATTTGTTTTGACCATTAAATTCAATTATTCAAGCCTTAATGTTAGTGACCATGTAAGTGGCTTATCAGTTTTTATGACTTAAAAAGTGAGAAAATATTTTATTTACGCGTTGGTTTTTCTACTTTGTGGTTACTTCTCTCTTTGGGTACTTAGCCCTTTGATAAATAAAAGGTACGTAAACTATTCATTGAAACGCAAGTAAATTGCGCTACAAGGAAATTAAATTCAGCAACAAATTTGAAACCGTTCCAGCTAATCGTGATATCTCTGAGTTGTACAAACGGACTCAGGAAAAACGTTGAATATTTTTTGCTCCTGGGATATCAACATTATCTTTTAATAGATTTAATTATACTGAATGTGAGGCCTATTTTTACTTTGAAATTCAATAGGCTCGCGCGTTAAGATATTTAGTTCAGGAAACCCGCAAACCAAATTTCATTTAAAATTTAATAGAACTGAGCCGATTTCTGACCTTCATTTTTTAATCCTTTTTATTCAATTAACAGGCACTCAATTTGACAATAAATTTAAATTTTTAAACTAATGTGTTTAATTTTGTGAACTTGACAGCAACTATTAAGAATTACTAGTTTTACATTTACGAATATTTACTTTTGTATTTTTGAGTATAATTTTTTACAACAATTTATTTGTTTTTTCTCCAATTGGATGAGCCCTACATCTGGTCACTGAGACATTTTTTTTCACTCGTCCAATAGAGAACTATTCAATCTTTCTGCAACAAAATATGGGCAGTTCTATAATAGCGTCGAACTATCTACAGGATGCTGTTATAGTAATTTAATAAATTGTTCAATGTAATACATTCGACTTTTAGTCCTTACTTTTCGTTTAGCCAATGGGCGGCTTGCTGCAAAGCAAGTAAACGCGGGTATTTAAAAGTTTGAAAAATATTGTTAAAAGTTTGCCTATGAGATGGCATAATTGGAGTCATGTTAAATTTTGGGCATTGAGCAGTGGCTAGTCGATCATCTGCTTTATAAATCCTAGAAACTGGAAAATTACACCGTCAGTTAACTTCAGTTTGTTTAGATGCTGAGAAGGAAGGCCCTCCGCAGCAAGTCCTCCTTCCTCCACAAATAAAAGTCAGAAAATACTCCCTGGGGTTCAGCGTTAGACATGGACGTCGTTTTTGTTTTTAACTTTTTGGTCAAATGGTCGAATGGATTGCCAAAAATGTGCAGTGCTAGAAACATCAATTTTTGTGACTATTTTGCGTGTTAAAATATTGGCAATAAGTAAAAACTATGTGAATCATTGACGTATTCAGATATTCAGAGGCGATTAGTGTGAGCATAATTACAATACTAATTTACAACTCAATAAATCTCATTTTGCCAACTAAAAATTTATTTGTACATGAATAAATTAAGTACTAAAGCGGCACACATGTGGAGCATGTTGTGTTTTAGTCCTAAAATTTTTAAAAGTAAGCCATAAATGCTAGAAAAATGACCTTCACAAGAAGTATATCAAAATATTTCATCAGTTTTGCGTTATAAAATTTTTGGGTTTCCATATTATGAACCATAAAATCCTGTAAATTCGGGGGGGGGGGGCGTTTTCCAGAAAATATTGCTTACTGTAGTTACACCTTTGTTTCAGTTTTATATTCACTTATGTTTGGCCAAGTTCTGTTGGCTCAAAAATATACTTAAAACATTAAAGTATTTTTTCAAATACAGACCGCAAGGTTTGCGAAAATCAGTTTGCGACCATGAAAAAATTATGAGTTACCCTGGAACCAAAATTTTCACAACGGTTTTTGTCTGCAAATATTACAAATGCGAAGCACTCTATTAGTAGAGTTAATATCAAGGTTGCTGAAAAAGTGTCGAATAAGCATGGACCTGTAGTTTTCTCCTGAAAGTACGTGCGTGTGTGACAATTTATCTTCCAAACTCAACTGCGTTTCAATACTCGACTATGCTTTTCCGCATAACCTAAGCCCAGCAAACACCATAGAAATTTTTTTGGAAATTTTGATGTTGTTTTTTCCAACTTTTGTTAACTAGCCAAATAAACCGTTCTACAAACTGGCGATCCGGAAGGTTATAAAACTAATTGCGCTATGCAATTATTTATTAGAAAATTGGAATAAAACAAAAATTTATTGACATATATTTATTTCGCCGTCGAACTACTGTAGCTCGGAATTGAAATAAATTGAAACAAGGACTAATCAATTTTTTCTACGTTTTCACTACTTGAAGCAACTCGTAATATTGGTTGAGCTTGTAAAGGTTACTGTAAATTCTAGTGTAGTTTGGTAGATGAGGATGTCCACTCTTGGCCCAAATGTTCCACTCGGTTGTAACATTCACATTATTTGCGACTCCAAATGTCCGGCCATTAATACGTACGTATCTGGCTAAAACTTGACGAACCGGTCCAGGGACCACTACATAGTACCTCACACCTTGAACTGCAGCGGGTATGTCGCAGCTCCGAAAACCGTTGATGACCACCGTGATATCAGGTATAACCACCCTATGCCTGTCTTCATGCATCGGGTCATCGCTCTCAACTTCACCGTCTTCGAGCACCAACGGCTTAAGATGATCCTCAAAGCTGGCCATGTCAACTGCCACCATGAGGGGCAGTTGTTGCTCATTGTTTTCCTTCCTGCCTTGCAAAGACTTAAGCACTTTGAGGCCTTGGTGAGCTTTAGCAAATATCTTGGAGTTTGCTGTTCCCGAACCAGCAATTCCGTCAAGTACTGCCACGATGTTTTTAAATTTGTCAAAATAACTATCACAAATTTATACATTAAAAATTGTGAATGATTTCAACAAATTTACTGTTTAAAATTAACATTAATGTACAGTTACTATTATCATCAAATAGTTATTAAATTTGTTTTTGTAATTAATTATGGGTTTTGTAAAAAAAAAAAAAAAAAACTTCAGAAAGTCAGAAATGCCCAGTTTTATCAACCCACAAAAGCTTTTTTTTAATATGCGGTATATCTATTAGATAAAAAACATTTTGAAACATTCTGAAACGTCTCAAAACTTGACCATTGATCGAAATATTGAAGTTTATGTTAATTTCAGTCGGGACATTGAAATGTTTGAAAAAAATTCCTCGATTGAAAACAGTTGGCCTAAGACGACTAACCTAATCTTTTGTGAAAATGCGTGGAAATCCAGAAATGATTTTTTTCACCGTATTGCTATATCTTAACCATTTATAATATATAAAAATCTAAGTATAAATATACAAAATAAAAAACTTACTTAGAACCCTCAAACTTGTCTTCATTTTGTTGAGTATTTTTGTTAGCGTCTTCTGGCGTGGCTACTTTGGTTGGTTGCCGCTGATCAAATAGAGCTAAGTTGCACTTGTCCTTTAGAAGCTTCAACAGGGTATCAAAGTCTTTGCTGATTGTATTTGCAGAGGCATCTCTCCTTCGTTTTGATTCTGATGCAGTCTCACGCAGTATTTCCAGTATTCCATCCATGTCAACCTTCTGGTCCCCTTTGAGTGCTGGCGAGTACTTAATTGCACTGGCCAAGCTCACAGAGAGGTCTTTCGGAAGCCTGTTGGACTCAAACACTGTCGCTTCCTGTTGGTCAGCTTCACGAGTGATCCAAGCACCAATTTCATAACCTTCGAACCAGAGGTTGAGCAGAGTCAGTAAACCATCCATACCGTTTCCACCGGTTCCAAGGACACCGACTACCATCGGTGTATCGGCTCGCTCATCATCAGTGACGGTTTCCCCATTTTTCACAATCACCATGGGCTTCTCGTTTTTCTCGTTTTTTAGCTCTACTTGTCGCTTCGGGATTTTAGGTTTAATACTTTTTGCAGCAAGTTCAGTTTTTACGGCTTCCGTTATGCCGAAGGCTTCTTCAATAACCCGTCGAGGAAGCCAGTTAGCCCAGGTTGTCCCATCTTCACTAATATTGCTGATATCTACCTTAACATTTTCAGTAAGAACATTGGATGGCACAGCCAATGTTGGGCTGACAAGTAGGAAGGCAGTGATAAATAGTGAAAATATCATTGCAAGAAGAGAAAACTGAAGAAGGCGGAGGTAGGAAACGTTGGTTTGATGTTAATGCTGATATTAAAATAAAGACAAAATTTATATACAATTTGAAACCTATTTGTGACGAGCCACCGGCGTAGTTAGGTGGGAGCTTATTAGTAGTCGGAGAACTTATTAAACTTTTGTAGTATATAGTAAGTATTCGTAGCTGTAGGTTAGGTACATGTTGCTAATTGTATTGAAATAAATAATGCACAAGTAATATATATGTAATTGTGACTTATTTGAATAATTAAATGTAAATTAATTAATAATGGCATAATTCAGAGTTTTTGCTGAAATAATTTGTTAAAATCTACAATTAAAACCTAAAATTAACAATTAACCAAATATTTCTGTTTTTTTTATGGTTACAAAAAAGATACAGTCCTGCCAATGCGAATGAAAAATTGAAAAGTCTTTGATTTTTGGAGTCTTTAAAAATTAGCTGGAAACACTATCATGAGAATTGATTGTTAAATTAACAACAATAAAATATGGTGATATTATACTATTGATAATTACGACATGATAAGTGTGCGTAAAAAGTATCTTTTTTGGATAAACAAACTTAAGGGCTTGGCACTTAAACAGTATTTATTTTAAGGGCTTTAGATTTAGCAGCTCGTTGAGACATGTACACCGTAAATCATCAGTTCCCGCTATACAGTAAAATGGTCGAGATAAAATACTTTCAACTACAAAATAGCTTAACATTTTCTGTGCATTTTGTTTTCATAATTTTTTTAAATTTTAATATACTTTAATTTATGTTTGAACAATCTACAACCCTGCGAGGGACGTGTAGGTGAAGTACTTTATGTCTCGCATTTACTAATACATGCCTAAATCGCAAAATTGACCTTAAAGAAGCAAATAGTTAAAGCAACTACAGATTCTCTCCGTTTCTGGAAAGTAAAAAAATATCATACAAACTGAAGTTGGTTATGCCAACCATTTTTTTTTTTCAAGTTAAGGAGGCTACGTGATCAAATCAATGAAAGTATTCTACGCCACCAAGAGCTCCACGTGTAAGCTCTTATTAGCTGAAATTCTGAATATTTCAACATTAATATGCGACGAAAATTCAAACTTCTTCAAGTATTCTTCAAGTATTTGCCTCCTACTTACCTCATTTTGATTTGTTTGGCTAGTACTAATATATTTGGTACAAATTGCAAACATTTCAGCCCTCAGTAAAAAGTTTGTATAAATAATTTTTCAGATTCGTGAATCCTACTGCGATTTTTTTTGTTTCGTTTTTATCAAGCAACAATAATTAACGTTCGATTAATTGTAACTTTTGCATCAAACAGATAAAAGGTCCAAATACACAATGTTATAGTAAAATGTTGGCCGAGAATTTTTATGTAATTGAAAGATTGTTGTTTTTACAACTTGTGTGATGAGAGTGGTTAGAAGGGAAACAATAGATAAGTGTTATCGAAATATGGCTGGCAGTCTGAATCCTGTGATTGCCCGGGGTTGATTATTTTAACCAGTTTTTGGTCAAATTCAATGCATAAAAAGTGGAATGGAAACTTCGTGTTTAAACCAAGTACTTGTTTATCTGTCACTTAACTAGATGCTTACAAGTACAATAAATGCTTAAGTTCTTCTAACAAGGGAATGCCTTCTGGTGTCCCCTCTGTTTGAATATACCACATAAGCACAACCATAGTTTAGGGTCCTAAACTCTCATTTATGGACCAATTTTGTTGTAAAATTTATAAACTGATTTTTCATGAAATTTTG
>JAQFYP010000735.1:0-19919 GCA_034694865.1 Bilobella braunerae | reverse complement strand
GACTAAGATGAATTTGGATTCGAGCACCTTCAAGAAACAGCATACTTGTGCGAAGTTCTTCAATTTCAAAGTGCAAAATGCGCAAAACCCACTCTCTGCCTACCGAGAAATCGAAGACTTGACCAGAAGCCTGGCGAAGACGGGCGTGAAAATGGATAAAGCTGCCATAATCACAAAAAACGGCACGTCGTTGCCCGTAGTGATGTAGTAGTAGTGATGGCGAAAACGGGCTACGTTGTCGTCAGGCCACATACTAAGAAGACGGTGACAAGGAAGGCCCCACTGCCACTCTGCAAAAGGTGCTGTACCAAATAAATTTTTGACCGTGCCCGGAAGAAGCTGAACGCACTTTTCAAGTATTCTACGCTACTACAGCTAAGCTTTGGCATAACCGTGCCGGTCATGTCAACATGAAATTTTTACGTGACAACGTGACGAAGAAGGTTGTGACGGGGAATATCCCAGGACGAGTCGAAATGTGATTTCCAAAGTGAGAAATGCTACTTAGGAAGCAGACGCGGATGCCATTTCCGGCAAAGCCAAAGCGCAGTTCAAAAGTTGGAGAGTTGATCCACGGTGATCTCGCAAGGCCCATGCCTATCACCTCCCTAGGTGGCGCCCGCTATTTTCTCCTTTTGAAGAACGATTTCAGCAGCTACCGTTCTGTGTACTTTCTGGCACAGAAGTATGAGAAGTTGTGTTGGATTTCATCAATCTCCTGGAGAATCAAACAAAAAGAAGGTAAAAGGATTCATGTCGGATTTGGGAACCGAATTCACTCCCCTTCACCGACTTGGCCCTCAGCAGTATCGCCTACTGTCCGGTCAAATGAATAAATTGAAAGAAAAATCCGCACGATGAAGGACTCCTCTAGAACAATGCTCGAGCCCCTGTGAGCTGAAGCCGTCACCACCCCTGTCTACGTGCTACGTCTAGGTTTGGACGTATTGGCCAGCGGTTACCAAATTACCCTAATGGCCGCGCTTCATCTGATGGGATGGTATTTTGGAACTATCTGAGAACAAATATTGCTGGACTACCAAATGATGGCGTCGCAGTTATGCAGGGGGCAGTAGAAGATTTAGGAGTAATGTTATCGATGAGGCTTTTTGAAAATAAACGGAATCTATTCAGAACCTATTAACTGCCGCACATACTTCAACTTGCTCGCAGGAGTGGACAATATGATAGAGATCGAACAATCGAAATCCTAAAAGTAGAGCACATATTACTGCGCTGTCGATCGCGGTTGGACTTAAGGTTCATAGGTAAATGCAAATATTTGTGTGTGTGTACGCAAATTAACTCCATCGGGAAGAAGAAATTAAGCAAGGAAACTTGACACAAGAAGTGACATATTTTACTTGCCTTTAATTAATGACAGGTGTGATTATGTTATCAGTTCTTTTAATTGTATATTTAAAAATCAAAGAAGCGTATAGAAACAGGGAGACTTCAAAACAAAAGAGAGCGATTGGCGATTACAACCGGGACATAGATTTAAATAACATTGCATCGAAATTGTAGGGAGCAAGAGAGAGCAATAGAGTACTGTCAAAAATTAGAATTAGATTTAGATTAAGTTAATTAACAAATGTAATCAAAATTTCAGACCTAACTTTATTTTATTCTTTCTTCAAATCAGGATTATATAATACTATCTTTTAACAAACATCAGCAATAATTTGGTTATACAATTATTCTCAAACTCGAATTTGTATCACTTGATGTACCATTTATAAATCATTAAATCATGGCTCCATGGGCCTCGGGCCCTGAGGAGATAACAAAGCTTTATTAAATAAAAAAAATTAAAAAAAAATTGTAAAAATTTACTGCATATCCATTACTACACTGCGTTTAAAAAATAAATTATAATTCTGATAGGCTGCATTCCGCGTTTGAGCAAAGGTGGTCAACAAAAAAACTATAGAACGTTTGAAAACTGTGTTGTTGGTGTTGGATTTGGTGCCCATAGCAAGTTACGAAAAATTTTCCGCGGACAATAGAGCCAGAGCGTCAGGCTTGTTGGAAAAACTATAGAATCGTGACTGTACTTTTGCTAGCTCACATGTCAGATTTGCTCGACGTTTTAAGCTCCTACTTCCAAAAGTAGCCCTGGAATTCCTGTGGACATAGAGTTCCACTGTGCAAACTTGATACAAAACGTAAAGGCTTTGAAGGAGAATAAAGGAGAAATCCTTTCTAAATTATTGAAAATGATGGAATGCCGCGGAATTTACAACGTCGAGATGTGGCAGAATTAGAAATTAAACAGGAAATCGGAGATGGCAGACTTCAAACTGGAAAAAGACATTTTTCCTTCCAATCGTGAGTTCCTCTTCGAACCTACTGTTTTGGATAGCCGACTTCCTGTTCTGTATGGTAATTCAGTTGTAGTTGCATCACGAAAAAAAAATTTCGGATTATTAAAATTATTAAAACTTATTTTAAGCTTTATTTCTTCCGAATGTGAAATTCAGAAAGCAACTAAAAAGGAACCGTTTTTCATGAAAACTATAAAACAAGTCATTAATCAATACTAAAAAAAATAAAATAAGAATTAAATTTAAAAACTTATCGAATAATTTTGTCCACTCCAACATGGAATTAAACTATAAATTCTGGCTTATAGATATCAAGCGCCACAACCGAAACTTTTCCAACCCCATGACCTTCGAAAGCGTAAGATGAAAACAATGGCTACGATACACGTTCAGTGCTGTGAAGTTGAAATTTGTAAGGGGTGCTCAATTTAATAACGACAATTCAAAAGTGTTTGACCCTGATAATTTTTTAGTTACAGTTCTTGGTACAGTACTTCCTTAATTTGGATTTCCAAACTCCAGTTGAGAAAAAATCATGCATAATTTTTGTGCTGTAAGAAATCTGGCAGCGGAAATTATGTTAGGACAAGATTACACTAACGCCAATAGTTTCCGGTACGCCACATACAATATCCACAAAGGTACAAGCATAATTCAGTTGAAAGACAATATTTGCTACCCATGATTCTAAATATCCAACTAAAGTTCAAAAACGGCAAACAGTTCAGTGCTTTAGAACCGTAGAGCAACTACACGATTGTTACTTCTGTTAATTAAAAATAATAAGACTTATTAAGACCAATATACAACAAAGGTCCAACCTGCAACACCAGTTAGAAAATCTATTTTTTTGCACGCTTAAGTATTCTGCATCAAGAATCGTTTTTATACAGGTACAGTTACAACGAAGCAAACACAGTTTCTAATATTTCCTACAACCTCCGCAGAAAACTTACTGCAAACGGCAGAGAACTTGTTCTACAGTTTTTGTGGACGGAACTACAACATTAGTTTGCTCCACAGTACTGTAATACAATGATTCGACAATGTGTCAGTGCATTTGAATTATATTATTTTGAAATAGTTCAATTATTTATTCAATCAATTATTACTGCTACTATAAAAGTTAAATCTTTTTTGAAGAACTTTGAGTTCAGTAAGATCTTTTTCACTTGTTTGGTAAGTGAACAAGTGGTAGTTGAAAGAGGTTGTGATGTACTAGAACTAGTTAGTTCTATTCGTAATTTAATTTCACAACTTAATTGCCTAAACATATCTTATACATTTAGTTTGCTAGTGACCTCTTGATCCCAGATCAGTTGCACTTGCAGTGCACAGCTTTCAAATTAGGAATTATTTGATTAAACAAACTTATTCAAGTTCTAGCAATTACAGAGAGTACAAAAGAAGTTACTCGATCATTCCTAAAACACTGACGAGAGAAAACTCTATTTTAGCAATTACTCCTACAGAGATTCGTAAGTATACATTGTATTTGAGAATCAATTTGACTTACGTATGTCAGAGGAGGAAATTACAATTTCCATCCCCAGAGGATCAGCACAAGTACCAATGCAAATACAAACTTTGCTTTGGAATAGCCAATACAAACGAATTGGTAACAATCCGACCTGCTAGTAAACTTGGTGTCGCCATAGATGAAGTCGCGAGTTCTTGCGACAAAGAAGTTGAAATTTTAGGTGATTGGGAATCAAATGCACACTTCAAAGAACACTGGATTTCGGATATAAAAAATACCAGTCCCGTTTATTTTCACAAAAATTTTCTGGCGGACGATTTGAGTACCCTTCCAACGTGGATGACCCGGGCAAAACAAGGTTCAGTTGCCGAATTTATTTTCGCGAAGTTACAAAAACTGCTTCCAAATCACAAGCTGAATGACCTAGTCATAGCAAACGGTAATCGGACCGTAGTCAGCAAGCTCTACTTGGATAACGTGCGGAAACATGTTGCATCCAAAACTTCGACGCAATTCAAAGTCGCAGAAGTCATAAAAAGTCTGAAACTTAAACTTTCCAGGAAGCAGTTAGAGTTGCGGAAATGAAGCAAACTTCCATAAACGATGCCAAGTACGTTGTGACTGCTCGCGTGGTTTGAACTGTTTACGCCAAAGCTTTATGCTATTTATCACGTTCACGTTGCCTCAAGCCTTGACACCACTTCAAAGGATCAATGAATTTGAAATAAGAATTCACCATGCAAATGCAGATGAAGCAGTTAGAATTACTCATCACATTTCGCTAGAGTTTCATCGAAATATAATGACCCACTTAGTCTCTAAAAATTACGCACTACAAGTACTTGATTGTGCCACAGATGGAGGTGGTAGGCACTTCTTCACCATACTTTTCCAAACAAAAGAAAATAACCGGGTTGTTGAGTATATCTACCGATCAATTTTTTTTAGGTCCTGATGAGACAGCAGCTGGGATTATAAATAAACTTTTGCAAACATTAAGAGCAGACCTTTACTCTAAAGAGAAATTTTGTTGGGTATATTAGTGAAGGAGCTGCCGTATTTATTTCACAGCAACGGGGATTGTTGGGCCTCTTGAATCGAGAATTTGACAAAAGTCTCTTCTCGACACATTGCATGCTGCATCGACTTCACCTCGCTATATAGTCGATAAATATCTTTGCAATTACTTCAATCACTTTGGACCAATTTCACATTGTGTGGTCATTACAAAGTAAACGGGAAGGTCACGTGGGTTGGAACTGCCACATTCCAGGAGATGCTACAGCTATTTTAACTTCAGCGGGACTTCAACTTGACGGAAGAAAGGTATTGTTATTTCCTAACGCATTAGGTTAGGTTTAAGGTAGGGTTTACCAATTAGTTGATACATATTATACACTTTGACATTATCAACAAGTATTATGTTCCTCACATTCACTACTGGAAACTATAGTGCTCCGTCAAACGTTGCAAGTAAAGGCATTAAATTATACTAAACTCTAAAGTAGAACAAGTTAAATCTACATCGCTTCACTTGCAGCACGTTCAGGAGTCCTACGGCAATGGTATTCAGGTCAAAATGAACATTCGTAGAGCATTGCAAATTGAAAACATGGAAGTGATTGTACTCAGTGCAAATTATTAGACAAATAGAACAGCCAGGTGAGTTAATCGTTTGTATCGAGATTAGCGTTAGCCATTAGTGAAACTACACTTTTTTTTGGCAAAAATACTGCTTTGCATATATTTGTTTTTTGCAGCCTTTTTTTTATATAAGTGTATGGCAGATGTATTCACTTTTTGACAAAATGATATAGGAAAAGGCAAAAAAATGTCAACGCTCACCGTTTCAGCACCACTGGCGAAATGGCTCACTGGGCTCACATTCAAATTTATCCCTTGTAATCTGAAAAATGACCTTTATAAATATTGTTTAGTATAAAAAAACTGTACAAAAAACGTGTGCGAAGTAATCATGGCTAAGTTTAATAGCTCCGCATTTATGCTCCCAAAGTCATACAGCTTTCCAAGCTGGAACGAGCTACCCGCGAACGCAAAAGGAAGAAGCAGACACAAGTCCGGAAATCAGAGAACAAAAATTGTAGTAATTAAATCAAAGGATCCAAAATTAGCTTACCAAAAAAGAAAGTTTGAGGAAGACGCTGAAGCTGTAAGAGAAGAGAGCCAGGATGCTGGTGCTGCTAGCCATCCTACCCCAATCAATGCTTTATTGCATCCAGAAATTGTTACAACTTTGAGTGCTGAATTACAACCGTTCTGTTTACTGTATCCAACTCAATCCAATGGCACAAGAAGGGTGGTGGACAGAGGAGGTCATTGACGTTGGTGCTACTAAAATAATGCAAAAACTAAATATCGAAGACAGTGTGGCACTTTTCAATGTGCTTGGCTATCAGCGGTTACTCGCTGGTATGATTAAAAGTAACTTGGAAAGTGCTTTCAAAATGTCCAAGCGTATAGAGCTACTGAACAAATACGTACTGATGAACAAGACTGAAGTCACTCATCACCGAGAGCTTGAATCAGACCATCATTGGATGTTGAGGTGCATTAGTTTTCCACTTCAAGAAATTACAATATTTGATTCTAATAGCTGCTTAGCTGAAGGTCGTAATAATCAAGCATACTTGGCTCTCTGCTCATCAGCTGAAGCAATATTCAAGCCGAAGGAAGTAGGTAAACTGTATTGCTGGAGATGCCATGCTGCAAAACAACTCAAGTGACTGTGGAATAATTTTTCTGCTTCACATACTATGCCTCACGAGTAGAGACGCATGGTTGCCTGCTTATACTGTCCACAACTCATGACAAATGCGACTATGAACAGCCGGCCTAAAGAACGCAGTTAGAGACTTCGATTCTCATGGGCAACTATACATGCGAAGTTTTCAACTAATTGCCGCTCTGTGTGTTTCTTACCGGGAGCTTTCAGCCCCTGAGAAATTCCGTAACGGCATTACAGAATGCTTGGACCTTATATGGTGCTTCTACTTGTTAGGATGAAATGGCACATCGGCTTATGTAAAGCATATGCGTGCAATGCAGAACGTTGTGAGTCTAAATATGCGTATAATCCCTTAAATTTCTTGCCTTACATCACACCTCATCCTTATTCCTTGGACAAAAAGTCCTACACATTTGATACAACAACCCCCTGCGGGGTGTCGAGACGTAGAGAACAATCTTGCAAACCTTTCTAAACATCGAGCCTTAACTTAAACTTTAATTGGAACTAGTATAGAAAAGGCATTTGTTGTGGAGTTTAATAAATTAGATTTGGAAAACTTAGGAATTTTGTTTGTAAATGTTAAATTGTAAATGTGTTTTCGTCAAGCGTGTAGATGGATTAGGCAAATGTGATGTTTTGTGGGGACAATTTTGAGACGTCGAGTATATGTGTCCAATTATTTTAGGTTCCACAACGACTGTCTAGTAGGAAACACCAACAACTCGTACTATGTCGGTCCGCGATGCGTTCTGTATGATAAGGAATGAATCAATTTTGCGACTATAAGTCAAAATACAAATTTTTCTTAAATGTTGATTTTATTTCTATTTTCAGATGAATGCTGAATTGTAAGCACGCCTTCTTACGTACAGCTAAACGTGATGCATCATTTAGCAAACATTGGATTCACTGTTTTGCTGCATACTTTTTCTACGATGACAACAATTTTATACTTTTATTGTTATCTAACTTAAACTACACGAAACATGCAAAAAAAAACGTACGTAAAAGGTGAAACAGTGAGTGTGACGCCCCAGATCCGCCTCCGCAAATTAGGTTATCCAGGGCCTCACATCGGGACCCCGTGTCACTTGGGAAGGTCACAAAGCCCATTCCCAAGGTGACACGTAGAATTATGGTATATGTGCCAAAACCCAAATTAGATGGCACAGATCCGAGCTCAGCTCCTTTCCCGGGATCGGAGCCTGGATCTGCCAAGTCTATATAAGAGGTCTACTGACCTAGAATAAGATTATTACATTATTGGCGGGACATTAAGACATTTCGGTCCGGCCCCGCGGGGGCCGTAGCCGCCATCCTCTCGTGCTCGGTTTGATCTCTCTCTCTCTCTCTCTCTCTTTGCTGGTCACTTACTAATACAACGAGAAATAAAGCCAACAATCAGATAAGTACTTTGTTCTTACTATTACTTACTACTTACTATATCTTACTATACTCACCTCGAACCAGGGCACTTACAGTCAGATAGCGTCTACACTGAGGCCATCAGGGCCGGAGGACTGTGGGAGAGGCCCTTGGAGCCTCTTCCAGAGTCTTTCCAGGGGTTTCAAACCCGGAACCCCTGGGTGAAAGTTTGACAAAGCTAGATTTTTTCTTTTAAAAAGCTCAAATAGACCACAGAAGATTTTATTTAAATTACAGTTTAAATTAATAATGATTCAAATAAGAATAATTTAATTTAACATATAGCATCGCTTAAAAATACATATGGTAACGCTTTACTTAAAAGGAGAGATCAAATTTTGGTTAGGGATTTACGCTTTAGATAAAGCTAAAAATAGAAGCCAAAGCCCGGCCAAAACCAAAATTCCAACACGGAAAAGTAAGGGGAAGAAAAAACGCCCACTTAAGCGTCCCTTCACAGCAGACGCATCTTTTCTTGGCGTCACTCTGGTGCGTGGCCTTCAACACAAAACAAGTGCGTTACCACCGCGCACTCCTTGTCCAAATTGAAGCTGAAACTTTAAAGTACGCTTAAATACGAAACCAATTTAATTATTAAAACAAGGGAATTCTAAGTGACTATTCACAACTGTCAGGCCCCAGGAACGCCTCGGTAAACGGCGTCCTTGGGCCTTGACATCTTAGGACCGTGACGCTTGAGAGTAGCACACGGCTCACTCTCAAGACGCCACGTAATTTGGGTTACAGGGCCAAAAAGCTCCTAGTGCCAAAAATCCTGGCACAGTTCTGTATTTAGAACTGTGCCCGGATATCGCAAAAACCTATATAAGAGGTCGCATGACCTAGAAAGAGAGATTATTATTATTATCATTATATTTCGCAGAGCTCTTAATATTCGCAGAGTCTTTGTGGTCCAAGTAACGCTTTTCAGGGCTTGGGCCCTTAAGGGGCCTCAACCCCTTCAAGTCACTTTCACTCTCCACTTTCACCTCAATCTGGTTTGGTTTCCGCGTTATTCGGTCTACTAACTCTAAGGACAAATAAAAGCCATCAGTAGCATCAAACAGATAAGTCATTGTTGCTTCTTTATTATCATCTAGTATTCATACATTTTACAGTTCAGAACCAGGGCTCTCTAGGCAGCAGAGAGCGACTACCAATGAGCTTATCGTCGGCATGCAGACTTGGAGAGCGGCCCTTAGCGCTGCACTCTGAGCCTGCATGACCTGTGTCACACATCTCCGGCCCGGTGCTCGAGGGGAGCAGGGGTCCCGGAGGGCTGTCACAGAAATGGTCCTTCGAAAGCCCGGTTTAATTCAATCTTTTAATTAAAAAAATTAACCATTCTATATCCCTGGGATACGGAAATGTGCTTTCAAAACCTCGGAATTTCTTTTCTTTTAGAATTACTCGGCAGTAATCCGAAAATCAATTTTAAGCAAAACCATACTGCAAATCATGTCCATCATTTTATTTTACAGAAATATGATAAGTCCAAAATTAGATGAATTTTTTGTTCTCATTTTTTTTGCTCCGGAAATAAATCGGCTCATTTACAAAAAAGGAAAGGAAACCTGGGCATTTTTTTCTCTCTTCAAAATGTGTTGAACATACCTAAGCCAAAGTCTAAATTTAAAACAAAGAAGTCCGTAGAAAAAGCGGAGGAGTACGCTCTTCAGGCCTTAAGCATTAGCAAGCGTCCATAGGAGCGTCACTTTCCGAACGCACTTTTAAGAAAGTGCGTCAAGAGTAAAAGACTAAAAAATTTTCTTTAACCTTAACAAAAGTCAATTATACTTAATTGTGACTAGTCTTTAAAAAGTCACAAATTGTTAACACCTCTCTCAAATGAAATCTGAAAAATACCACACTTCAGAAATTAACAAATCAGGCTCAACAAAGCTCCAAAAATAAGACAAACAATCGTAAGAGAAAAAAAAAAGTATTTGATAAATTGCTAATAAAATTCAAAAATTATATTTATACAAAAATTCAAATTCTCGAATCCAAAAGGAAAAGGTAGCGTTAAATTAGAATTAAAATTAATTGAATTTTATTCTCAAAGAGTTGTCTACTGTCATCACCTTTGGCGTCAAAAAGAAGGGAAACGAAAAGCTAATGCCAGGAGAAAGCAATTAACTGGACATCAAAGGACTCCTATCATCATATTTACCTCAACCAAGGTACCAATTAAGGAGCCCTTTCGTCCGTCCAGGAACACCCTACGTATTCTCCTTTCAAGTTCAAGTGACTATTCACAACACCTTACCATCTAAAGGAAACCGTAAGACATTGAAGTATAATAACAAATATCTATATTTTCTTATCTCACGCTACAAATTAATTATGAAAATTAATCAAGAATCAAAAAATTAATCATTTCAAAAAAAAAAAAAAACATTATTAATTAATAATTTATGTACATCAGAAGGGAGAAAAATCCTAAAAACATCGGAATCCATGGCTAAACGAGACCGTGACCTCAGCCGCTCACAGGGAACAGGAAAAATACACCGCAAAGGGGTTCAACACCAGGGGAAGTACGCGGCGCTCATCTAGGACCATCCACGATCATCCTACGCATGGGACATTAAAAACGCAAGATTACACAACCTTTGTTGAATCCTTCAATTTACCACACGATTACAATGAGTCACCAGGAGGTGACACCAGATAAGCAAAAAATTCTACACCTTCAATAGCATAAAAAGAACTCATTTCAAGTTTAGTAGTTATTTACATAGTTATTTTAAAAATTTTAGTTACTGCTATACGTTAACGTCCTTCTTTTCAAAAAACAACTTAAGAGCATACAAAAAATTTTCATGTATAAAAAGCCACACAGTTTCCAAAGGGCTTATTTTCGTTTGAAATTTCTAATTGTAAATTAAGAATGAAAACAAAATTTCATTTTTTAAGAAATGGAGCACTTTAGCTAATTCCCAAGGGTCTATTCATGAGCACATGCGCATGGGCACGAATTCATAAATTATAATTTCAAACTGCAACTCATCTCGGTAACTAATAAGTTAATCGATACGAGAATTCCATTTTTCTCGTACAAGCAGAAAAATCGAATCAAAGAATAAAGCCGACTTCCGAAGAAATCCATTATAGAAATTTGAAAAACAAATCGTAAGGTAAAATTTCCAAATTAGGGACTTTGCACATTTTGGAAGTTTCATATTTCGGTAAACCAAATAGGGAGTTTCCTCACAAACCCAAAATTACAAGGGGGGTCCCAAATACTAAACTAATAAAATTATTGGGCTTAAATTTCAATTAAAATTAATAACGAGGTATTAATTAGACTTATTAAAAATAATTAATAACCCAAATCAATCTAACAAGGGGTTTAGGTTTTGCCCCATACCTCAGTATCCCAAACAAGGGTTAAATCGTATACTACCTATAAAGGGGGACATACCTCTCTACCTTTATTGAAGGGGGGTCTTCACTCCTGACCATTACCTTACCCTGTGGGGGTCTCCGGCTCCTAACACCAGACGGGCGGTTTTCTTAAAACTCTGAAATCTCAAATAAGGGGGCTTATGGTTTTTCAAAAAATTAAGGTTATTTGACAGGGGTCAACCACCTTAATTCGTTCAAAGGGGGGCTTTTAAAGAAAAATTGTAAAACCAAGACTACTTTACTTTACTATAACAAGAGAATTGCATCAACCTATCCAACTAAAAGGGGGCTCTAATTCTCAAAGTACCATAAAGGGGGTTAACACACATACCCTAAAAACAAGAGGAATCAATACCCTTAAAACTCTCAAAAGGGGGTTCACATGCCTAATACCATAAGTCTTAAAATTCTCTAAAAGAATCTCGATTCATAATTCCTCAAATTTGAGGCAATATTTAAAAAAAAAATACTACAAAAAATCTATCTCAAAATAATTTTATAGAGCAACTGCCCTATAACAATTCTTTCTCATGGACTGCGATTACTGCAGTGAAACTTATAAGAGACCATATTATAATAAAGCGAAGAAGCAAACTTTCTATTCCAAATATGTATATTCAAAAAATAAAATTGAATCTGAAACAATCACAAATCCAACGTTTCCAAGACGAAGTAAACGCTTAAATCCTAATTTGATTAAAAGTAAAACCACAGTAATTCTACCGAAATTGGAATACGAACTGTGTTTGTTCTGCCAATATCAAATTTGGCACAGGCCAGCAATTACTCGCTCAAATTTTAAACAAAATCTCCACTTATTAAAGCACTTGTCTTTACAAGACAACTATTACAAGTTAATGATAGAAAAAGCGAACTTATCAAACACAGTGGATGAGCAACAAATTGTCATTGACCAATTAACTGAGCAACTTAAAGCTAAACTAAAAGACTTCTAAAAGGGCTTACAAAACCTTAAAGAAAATTAAACAACTTAAAAAGCGAAATAGAGAAAAATTAAGATTCAAAAATTGATTTAAAGAATTAAACGACAGTTACAACTTAAATTCTAACTTCAAAGCAAACAAAATTAAAAAAAGCAATTATTATAATTCAAATCCACTAAGGCTCGTTAAATACTTTGACTCTGCAGTAACAAAATACTTTCCTATTTCAAAACTAGCTCCGATCCAGGGGCAAGCCAATCCATTCAACGCATCTTCCTTTATCCTGTTCTACTAAAGGACGTAGATTTCCATCTTGGGTGAAGGTCATTTATCTTTGTCAAACGAAACCTAAAGAACTTAACGTATATGAGCATGAATTAAATTGGCAAGGAAAGCCTCAAGATATTGTCTTACTTGGAACTAGCTGCAGAAACCAAGTCAATCAACTCCATGGATCTTTTTCTCTAAGAGACACTCAAACTTAAAACCAGGTGCTATTTTTGCTTCAGACAAAAATTGAAATCACGATATATAGCATGTACCGTTGAAGCCTACTTATTCCACACATCTTTAGCCATGTTGTTCTAACATAGTAACGACATTTTGATTAACGGCCATCCGTCTTTGTTAACAAAACTTAGGACAACTTTTCGAGACATGTTCCGTGGACGCATGTCAATCCCACGGCTCTACGATTCAGTTGTTTCAAATTAAGGAATGGTCCACCAACCTGGCCTACACGTCTAACGTCCTCTTACTTCTGTCCAAGGTTCGTGCCCATGTTCGGACGCCATCCTGAATCATTTTCAAAAATTCAGATCTGAAGGCAGCTTGTTCGTCCCACAACTTCAGCACTACTTGGTCAGCAGGTTCTAAGGAAAGTTAACAAGCTGATCTAAAGGTCCCTGGTTCATTCCCGGGTTTCGGCACCAATATGTGAGACCCCGTTCCGGGTCCCACAAATTATGAGACGAGGTTCGGGTTCTTATGGCAATACCGTTTTTATTTGGTTACTGACGTTGTGAAATAGTGAACCCCTAATCTTCGTTAGCTTCTCCCTTTTTATAGGGATCGAGCTCTTGAAATGTTGGAACCGGATTCAGATCTATAATTAGTATCTAGGTTATTAGAATGAGAGGAAATGTTACTCTGCTATTTTGGGAGTGGGCTATGTGCCCCTACCAAATGGCAGATAAAGTGTCATCTCCTTTTCGGGAGTTTGAAACTCCGGGAAAAGGTGATGACACAATCACAATGTAAACTAAAAAGTTATTTCAACTTTGTAACTATTGTAACAATTACAGAAAGTTTCTACTTTATTTCAACAAAAAAAAGAAGTAGTCAAATAGTACTTAAGTTCGTTTTGTTCAGTGTTTATGTAATAAGCACTAATTAGCGCCTTTTTACGTAAGGGTTTCATAACGGAACCCATGAATACCGGCGAGGATGACGTTAAGCATGGTTTTTTCTTTTTTACAAAGACGATGATGCACGTTTCACCACAGACGACTTAACACTAGTTTGTCATGAATTGGAACCTGATGCATAATGAAATTTATTAAGGTTAACTAATGTAGTCTACTACTACAAACTTATTCGCGTAGAAGACTACCTCAGGCTTTTAAAAGAAGATATTTAGGAATATATGAAGGTCAATTCAGTAGGACTCGCATTAGACAGAGTGAGTATATTTACTGGTAGGCATGAGGGTTAGGGGTGATTCTTTCTAAAGCACTACTTGTTGATGCTAATTAATAGAAACTTTTCCACGTGGCTTGTCTGCCTCATAAACTATAATTACCTACGCGTCGAATGAGAAGCAAATAGTACTTAAGTTAGAAGTGTTGTTCAGTGTTAAAAAAATGAGCACTGATTTGCGCTAATTTAGGTAAGGGTTTCATAACCCAACTCGGGAATACCGGCGAGTATGAGCGGCGACTATGTATATTAAACATGGTTTCTTTTTTTTTTGCTAAGACATTCGTCTTAACTCTAGTTTGTGTAAATACCAAACTATCTAGTCATCTGGCTGAAAATAAATTGTCCACAGCACAATGTCTAATTGCACAAATCTTCAAGTACTATGATTTCGAACCAGGTCTGGAATTGTCAAAGTGGCCACTTACTCTGCAAGTTTATCTTACGCAAACAACAATATTCAACGACTCGGGCACCTAATTACCAGTAAGATTTACAATTGCCGAAAAAACATTTTACTGGACCATGGACTAAGAAGCCTTTTGAACAATAGCAGCTGCAACTCTCTCTGAAACCTGTACAATTCCCAAGACACAAAAGATGCAAGGGTACTTGTAAATAGACTCAAATGTCAGCGCACTGCCATATCAGCAATCTCCCCCTATCTTCTTGGACCAAACAAGGTCTTGTACAAAGTAGCCAACCGAACTGAAAAGGATGCAATGACCGCAGCACTGGGGTATCTAGATTTTGAAACTAGTGGCGTATTTGAACATTGCGCAATTTTGGCTGACGTTGATTACGGAAACACACTTTCGAAAAGTCGTTACGAAAAAATTGGATTTATCAAAAAGAGCACAAGTCTGGAGTACATTGTGGACAACTATTCCTCCAAAAATGGATCTACTTGCACTTCTGACTCCTCGTTACGCTCTTCAAAAGATTGACCTCGTCATTGTTCCCAACATTTACCTTTTCTGGCCACATCAGCTCTCTGGACTTTACGAGAGATTTGGACCTAATAAGCTATTGTTTATAGCATCAAACACAAAATGACTTGCCGATCTCATTCCCTTCAACTTTGAAGTCATCAAATTTCAAGTTATTCATAATTTAAAAACATTTCTATAAAGATAAATTTCAAGTAATAACATTTTTGTAAATAGGTTAGCATTTTAAAATCCTAATGAGCTTGCGTAATGTTGTTAACTCATTCTAAACATAATAATATCGGGTGGACGTGACTTAAGCGAATTAGAATTGCAATCTTTAAAATGAACAAATGGCATGGTCTTGGACGCTTCCTTGTTCCTTTGTTCATTTTTAATTTGAAGTTGAACAAAAGTAGATTGAAGTCATGGGTAAGATCTTTAACTTTAACTCCAAAATCTTTAAAATCTTTCAAATAATCAAGTTCATATTATTTCAAAAAGATTGCACAAAAATTTCCGAGTGCCTGGGATGCGTCCAGAAAGCATTCAGTTGGTACGTGACCTCGAATTTGACCTACAGGTGTGTCGGAGATATCAACACAATTTCAAGCATTGAGTTTGTGTTGTTTCCCGGAGACACAGGTGACTGCCCCAAGGTCCCGTCGCCAAGTCCACCAGGGGAAAATCCGGAACAATTCACGACCCTTGCTTGGAGCACGGGAGCGTTGGCAGGTAAGATTATCTTTTTTAATTTAAAAACAAAGAAACTAGGAGCATCTATTTTAGGCGCATTCATAATGGCGGTCATCTTGTTGGGGATACTGTGGAAAAGAAAGGCGGGGTCGCGGAGCGAGAGGGCTGTTGGCCACACCTTCCCCATGCCCTCCTGGGGGGTAATTCCCTTATACGATTTCACCTGTTAATTCCACCCTGGGCTTACCCTCGCTTACCATATAGCTGACAATCTCTCTCTTCTTAGCTAGCATAAACTCATTCATTGTTTATTAGCTTAGCTCAGCAAATCTCACGCTTTGGTTCTTAATGTTAAGAACCTTTTCCTAAATTACGCCCCTACCAATCCCAAATCTGTCTTCTGTCTCAAGTCACTGTCTGCCTTTCGTTTCAGTCACATCAATAAACTCTATTTAAGTTTATGAGTTAATCGCCACACGTTATCAGCACGATTACACCAAGTTAATTATTTAGCAATTTTTTTAAAGCTGCAAAGCGTTTTAAAAAGTTTTCCATTAACAGGATAGTAGCTGAAAAATTAGTGCCGTCTAATTTCAAAGGACAGTAGCTGAAAAATTGGTGCCTTCTAATTTCAAAGAACAGTAGCTGAAAAAATTAGTGCCGTCTAATTTCAGAGAACAGTTGCGTTTCCATTCAACGATTTCAGTTTCGTAAATTCTGGAATTTTGGAAACCAAAAAAGTACGGAAGTAATAAATTTTTAGGATCGATTTACTGTGATTTGTTAAGGTTATTTTGTTTCTAATTATTTTTAATACCTGGTTTTTGAAACCCGCCAACTGACGCTTTGAGCGAAAATGACAACCCAGACTCCAAATTTAAACAATGGCGGTTTCAAGTCCACCCAATCCTCGAAGCCGCCGAGCTTTGGGGCGAGGTTTCCGGCGACGAGCCGACTTTACCCGCGACAGCCTGGCTGAAGAAGGACACCAAGGCAAGGGCCATCATTGGCCCCACCCTGGAAGAGTCCCAGGTCACGCATGTCTACGAAGGTTTAACGTCAAAGGAGATGTTTGACAAGTTGAAAAAGATGAATTCGGATTTGTCAAGTCTTAACAAACAGCATACCTTGTCAAGGTTCTTCAACTACAAAACAAGAGCAGGTGAAAACCCTGTCACCGCGTTTCGTGAGATTGAATACTTGCCAGAAGCCTAACCAAAATGGGTGTTCCCATGGACACGACTGCTTATTTGACAAAAATTGTCACTTCCGGACGCCAAGCATTGGCATTCAAAAACAGCATGGAACAGCGTCCCAGAAAAAGTGCAGTCAATGGAAATGCTCTTGTCCAGGCTCCAAAACAAAGAGCTTGAACTGAAAGGAAAGGGCAGCTCTCAGGAGAAAGTCGTCGCTTTCGTCGGGGGGAAGGCGGCCACCAGTCCATTGCGAATATGAAAAAGTAAACCGACTGCAAGAACTGCGGACTTGGGAATGCAGACAGCCCAAGAAGCAAGATGGCAACAACCCATCAACGTCCACCGCTGGACACCACAAGTCACTGTCTGCCACACCAACGAACTCTATTTCAGTTTATGAGTTAATCGCCACACGGCTGTCGGCAGCTAACATGAAGAAAGCTGCTGCATGACGCATGTTACTTCTTACGTTCTTTACACTACAACACTTCTAAAAATTAACAATTTATGACTAATAGATTTCCTACAGTCGATGTGTGCAGAACGCCCGGCTAGCAACCGATCTGAATCTTATTGTACCGTTTACAAGATAGCTGGATTGTATGGAGCCTCAACGTGCCAAGGAAATACGACACATAGATTGCTACAGAAAATGCGAATCCTTTGTGGAGTATGGTTAAACATTGACTGCCTGTAATTTGAACGATGCTATTTACTACGTTTGCCCGCGTTGTAAGTCAGCAGTATACAACTTTATGAAAAATGAACTAATAAAAAATGTGATGAATGTATGTAATTGTTCAATAGTTTACATGGAGAAGGATTTGAGATTTGAGTAGTAGTATTTAGAAGATTTGTACAAGCGAGAGCTACTGTGAGCCTTAAAATTAAGAATAATATGTAGAAACAAAATTTACATGTAGGTAAAATAAAACTGTTTCAATATTAAGTTTACAAATGATTTATTGCTTGCTGGTTGCTAAAAACGACATCCACAAAATTGCGTAGAATAATGCAAAAATGTCTGATATAATACGAGGTTCCCGAAGCATTCAGCAAACATTGCGCATTATCACCGCTTATCACCTACTGTGTCACTGCCTCTTTTACTTCAGCCCCTTACTGCGACGAAGTATACCGACCTACGACAAGTTTTTTTGAATGCTTGAAAAACTATGACACAGTATTTGTCGCAATTTCATTTGATAAAAGCAGAAACAAAGTGCGCAAGCGCCTAATACTCTCTACCCGGCTTTCAAACAGTTTGTACCAATTTCCAGCCAGCCATTTCGTCTACCTTATTCCTTTTCATTGGTACCATCACTCGTTAATTATAACTAATTATATTATAAATACACTACAGGATAGTTAATATTACCAAATTATAAAAAATTAAATTCTTGTTTTAAACATACATTAATCTAACTCGTCTTTTTTATATCTTAAACAAAAATGTGACTCCTCCTGGTCACTCTCGTCCTAAAACTCGCCATCCAAGAAGGTTACAATGGCAAAATCGGCGCTAATGTAATCCAAACCGTATCTCCCAGCATTATTGCCTCATTTGTCTCCGGTTACAAAACTCTTTTTGGAACGGGACTTGAATTTTCAAACAAATATGACTTATACGACGTATACAACTCCTGACTTATGATGTCTACTATTCAACACATCAGCGCCAGAAAGAAGAGAAGTTAAAACAAAAAGAAATCATAAACGAAGACATAGCCAAGGAGCAACTTTATTTCGGTATTGAAACATCGTTGCTGATCATCATCGCGATTTGCGGATTAATCATCACATATTTACGAGTCAAACGCTACAATCGTGAGCGCCTGACGAGACAAACTCAACACGCAATTTAGGAATTCGAAAACAGGTTAAGACCTAAGACACTCCCGGAGGGACTGGAGTAGGGGAGGATCAACTCTGCAAATTCAATCATGCAAAACTACATCATGAACTAAGTACTTGTTTAACCTTTAAAGGTTGTTAAAACCTTTACTTCTAATTGACAATATCAATCAATGGGCTGGGCCCCAAGGAAGTTTTTAAAAAAATAAAGAAAAAAAAATGAAGTTTTATACTCCTAATAAGCTTATTGCGACCCACTCGCATTATGCCATTACGCCTTCTTGAAAATTCCTTTGCTGAAGCTGAAGCAAAAAGCTGAAGCGTATTGACATATATTAAGGTTAATTAGGTAAGTACAAAAAATGAGTCTTCATAGGTAAAACTGCGGAAGTCAATCCAATCAAGATATTTTTATGGGATTTTAACTTCACTTTAAAAACGAGTGCAAGGCCTAATAGGACAAATTGCTAAGTATGTCAAGAATTATTACAATTGTTCCACCGCTTTTTTATGAATTTAATTTTTTAATGATTTGCTACAACCTCCTACAAGCGTTGTGTTGTGAGGCTCGACGGTGCGCTCTGGTCACTTGGGGCGGAAGAGCCCTATGTCCATTGCCCTTACGCCAATTCGTGCTGGAGGATGCAAAAAAAAACGAGTGGTAAAATCACCCAAATGAGGACGGAGGCGGCTATGAGATTCGATCTACGAGTGCAGAGCGGGTGGTGGTGCGATGTACTAAACACTAAACTGCGGAGGCTACTTTTGTGATGCCTGATGAGATACCTGCCGAAGGAGACGGAGTTTTAAATAAATACGAAGTTTTTGAGTTACAGAAAGCTCTATTCAAACTTATTGGAGAAATGAGAGGAGGTGGTATCTGATACTACCACTCCTTCACCGCCACTTCTATAAGCGGCAAAACTTGTAAGTTTCAAATCACCCGTTTTTTTTATTCTCCGTGAGGACTCTGTCCAAACTGAGTTAAAAGAATTGCTATAAATTCAAACGGAAGTTATTTTCCCTGTCAAATATGAATGTTTGGAGTCGATCAAGTATTGAATTAATTTTAAACCTTTGCCTTGATTGAGAATTTAGGTCAATAAGTCCTTTATATGCTAGAATTTGCTAACTGCTTCACTTAACACCTCAGCATTTAGAAATTAGGTTAAGAGCCCCTTCCGTATCACATAAACTTTTTATAGAGCCA
>JAQFYP010000734.1:0-19922 GCA_034694865.1 Bilobella braunerae | reverse complement strand
TCGAACCTAACCCGGTACTTTGAAACTTTTTTCAGTTTAGGCAATCAAGAAACCGGTAATTTGAACTCGAACCGGTACTTTAAAACTTTTTTCAGTTTCTTCAATCTCCAACCGGTATTTTGAAACTTTTTTCACTATCTTTAATCTCGAACTGGTATTTCGAACCCAACCCGGTACTTTGAAACTTTTACAGTTTCTTTAAACTCAAACCGGTATTTCAAACTCCAACCGGTACTTTGAAACTTTTTTCACTATCTTTGATCTCGACCCGGTATTTCGAACCTAACCCGGTACTTTGAAACTTTTTTCAGTTTAGGCAATCAAGAAACCGGTAATTTGAACTCGAACCGGTATTTCGAACTTAAACCGGTATAATTTTCTTGTAAAAAAAATCGAAAAACAGATTCTCATTTGCATGCATGTAGGCTATTGAGTACTTCGAAGTCCTTCCATATCTCTTAATTGTCAAATAACGCTCCATTTTTTTTAATTTTTTGTATTGATGTATTATTTAAGGATTAAATAAAAAAAATAGAATTAAAAGAATAGTTTGACAGTTATTTTAACGTTCAATATTGAAATAAATTGTATCTTTGCATAAATATTTGCAAATGAGGGTAGTTTTCTGAATTTTTATAAAGGCTACTAGGAAACCATTTTGGAACATTCCCATGTCCTCCGATTGAGCAGCCTAATCAATTACTGTCAAACACGGAAAGCCGCTAGGAAAAATTTATAATGAAGAAACCAAGAACAAACAGATTTTCGTGGCTGATAAGAGATTTAAACCCACGTTTTTAGGCTGCCTAGTGAAGAAGAAATGAAGCACTTAACTACTGCAGGAACTCGGCGGACTAAATCTAAGGGTCTCATACTTGGCGCAGAATTTGGCCATGCATTTTGAAGCTACATTAGAAGCCCGTAGATTTTTGTGGGTTCTGGGGGTCTTTCAGTGCTGGGAATAATAATCGTAGACTTCACTATAATCATTTGACAACTCCCCATTGTGATCGGCTAAAATACGTATCGCGCAACTCGCGTCGGACATCATGCAACCCACGACTCTTTTGTGTTTAAGGTCACTCAAAAATTCACGCATTTCAAAATGCACATCTACTGAAACTCGGAATTATATTTTGAAGATTCGAATTCACGCACGTAGGCCAAAACCGGTTTGAGTATAAAAAAAACTGTACAAAGTTTCATAAGACCGATTTGGGTTCAAAATATTGTCACGCCCAAGAAGTCATCGACCCCTAGGACGGGACACCAATAGGTTACGTTAGTTGCACACATTTTTGCAGACATGTCTGGTTATTTGTAGTCCTTATCAGTTCTGTAGTTTAGTTGGAGGTCACTTGTCTGTTCGACTGTTTGGGAGCACTGCCTATAAATAGGAGTGCTCGTGTAGTTATGCGGGGTCAGTCAGTCGTGAGTCGACATTTGCTCACTGTTCTCGTCACTTTACCTTTTGTCTATTCGACTGTCATTGACCTTTCGTTGACCTTTGTCCACATTTGTTATTTGACGTACAAATAAAAATTATTTGTACACTTGATCACGTTGGTCACTCTACGATTGTTGCTACACCCGCCCCTTATTGTCCTTCAGTCCCCCAGTCGTTACGTCACCAGTAGCCCGTGACAATTCGAAATCAATGAAAGTAAAAAAATGTCTTAAAGTACCAGTTTGAGTTCAAAATACCGGTTTGAGATTGAAGAAACTGAAAAAAGGTTGAAAGTACCGGTTTGAGTTCGAATTACCGGTTTGAGATTACAGAAATTGCAAAAAGTTTCAAAGTACCGGTTTGAGTTTAAATTACCGGTTCGGAATCAAAGAAAGCGAAAATTTATAAGTACCGGTTGTTTGAGGTAGGGGGACGCAACTAAATTTTGGAGCTCCATCATCACTCTGATGTAGCCGTTGTGATTAGCCGAGGCTTGAAGGCAATGAATCTCGAATATTTTTGAAGCGGACCCACGTACAAGTTGAAAAACTACGGCAAAATCCCCCATAAAGATTCAAAAAATTTGGTTTCAAATTTTTTTTGAAATTTTGAGTTGTGGGAATTATCACTATGTTCAAAAACGTTCCTTTCATAAAAGTATTATTTCGAAATTTTTTCAAAAATGTTGGAGCTGTACACCACGGAGGCACTCCAGGTTATTTAGTTCGAGATTATAGATTGTTTCTTCTTATTAAATAATTGCAAAAATTAAATCCGTACAAAGGTAGGATTCATAGGCTTGTTAACGTAAGTCCTTTGTCATTATCCAACTTCAAAATTTTATTTCCAGATTCATACCACATACCATAAGTTTATATATTCGTATGTTACTCAAGATAACGGAAATGTTGAAAGCAAATTAATTTTTGTAGTGATTTCCGCGTCTCAATGTAAGTTTACAGATAACAATTGTTCTAGTCTTACAATTAGACTAATGATTGTTGATAACTAAATAATTATTTTTTTTTCTACTTGAGTAAAATTTGAGAAAAATGACAATAAACAAGTACCAGGTATACTCGCTACATGGAATACATATATGTTCTACCGTGAAACGTTTTTTTCCTCTAATTTTGACTAACATAAGATTTAAACATCAGTAGACCGGTTCTATTTTTCCTTTGAGTCGAGTTTAACATAAGTAAAATTTTCGAGTAAAATTGTTTCAAATATGAGCATTGTATTTCTATGTCGCCTGAAATTTTGCGGACCTAATGTACATGCTTAGAGTTAATGTGATAAAGATACCATTTGTGAAAAACTTAGTAATTTTTTGTCTAGTGATGGTGAGGAAAACAGATTATGTGTCTGCGGCTTCGGAAGTCATGAGGATTTACAGTGTGATTGAAGCTTGGTCTGAAATTGTGACTTCTGCTTCAGATGATTCAAAAGCTGAAAAATTGAATGTCGCGGGTGCTAAAGCATCGTTTGAAGCTAACCAAATTTTTGGAGATATGAACGGCACTCTCGAACAAATACTTAAACAATCAAAGCCGGATACATTCAAGGAAGTTCAAGGCAATTTTGACAAATTAATGGAAGAAATTAATAAGATGAAAGAAAAAATAGTGTCGTTCCTCTAGTGAATCGTTATGCGGACCACCCTGAAATGATTGTTTAGTATTTAGAGCAATATGTTCAACAACACGGTTTAGGTTAATATAAAATTAATATTATAATATTATAATTATTTATTATTACTAATAATAAAATATTATTAAATATTATATTATTATATATTATTAACAAAATTATAACGCTACTTAAATAAAGGTCACATTAAAAAAACTCCAACGGTTCCCACGGTTTTTATACTTCTTCTTTTCAAATGGAAAATAAAGAATAAAAACATTGATTTCTTCCGTTCTTATAAAACTTATACCTTTTATCTTGCTCACGTATTTTTGATCAAATTTCTGCCTACCGTTGCAACTAGGTTTATTTTTATTTTTTTATGCTATTTGACATTCACCTATGGCCTGGTCAACATATGCTCAACATATGATTCTGTGTGCGAGTGAGTGGGAGAGGGTGGTGTCAGCATGTGAGCTGACTAGGAAGTTTCTGAGGGTGAGGCATTAGGCTTTCTGCTGAACACTGATCATGGGGTCGACCACTGAGGAGCCTTTGCTTAGGCATAGGCCGATCAGCGCGCTACGCATACTGGCTCAAGCCCACTCTCCACAACCGCAACTACTGCACGCTTCCACTCACCACTATCACACCACTCACTTTTTTGTGCGGCTGCCGAGATTAGATCTCGGCACTTACCCAAGTCAGGACAAGGGTCCTAGCCCCGCGGACTACGCGTCTTGGGCTACTAGGTTTATTTTAATTGCACTAGAATTATATTTGTTCAACGAACTTATAGGCAAAATACCACCACTTTACGAACCTGAAATATTCCCTTAGGCCTTGCATTCTTTTGAAACCAGAAACTGTTATAAAAAATAGAAGCATGAGTAAATTAGTCTAATATAAGAAGCGTAGATACAATAGTTTTTTGTACCGATAACACACATAACTTTAACGTGTTGCGGACCGAATTTTAAAAATTTCCTAAGCCTTCAGGTCACGCTAGACGATATTCGAGCTGCAGTATTCGATAGCTGTATCGGAAACTGCTTTAACTTGTTTCTGTTGTTTTGTTCGCTTTGTTTTCCTTTGCTATTTGACATTCAATCACACATGCTCAAAACCAAAACCATACGCATACTGCCCCAATATTTTCAGAATTTCTCGTATCATCATATTCGGAGTAATTAGACCTAAGGCAAAATCCACATTTGAGTTCATGCGATGTATTATATATACATTTTTAAATTTAAATTTTGCAATATTTGTACCGTATTGGCATTGAGTACTTTGGAATTATGGTTAGCTTGTTTACAAGTAATTGTTTATGCAATCATAGCAGATTTAGCCGTTGAAATTCCACCGATGCTTGAGAACTATGCGAATCTCGAAATTTTTGAAAGGGGGACCAGCTACACCTTGTAACGTAATAGAAGAATTCCATAAGGATTCCAAAAACTTGAATTTTCCATAACAAATGTTGTCCACAGAACGTAAACTGGGGGGGGGGGGGTTAGCAACCTTCTCTTATCTTTGGGTTCAATTCCCGGCACCAGCACAGTAAAACAAAAGTGATACTGTGGTAGTGGGGATTGGAGAGTCTGAGTATAACTCTCATCCAGAGCAGACGTCACACAAGTCTCTGTCCTTCTCTTGTTACCAAGGTTAGGTCAGTTAATTATTTTTAAACTATTTTGCTTTGAAAATGAGCAAACTAATTTGATCCCCAACATTGCCGTACTTTGCAAGTTTATCAACTACTGTCCCAAGTGCTGCCAGCCAAGTGCACCTCAAATTAGTGAGGCAACGCGACAAATATCTATTACTTGAGAAAAAGAAAGCATTAAGGAACACAACATTGACCAAAGGCATTTTCATTCAACCTGAGCAAACATCACTCGAGAGGCATCAGGAATTTATTCTAAGACGAGCAGGCAAATTTTGGGAGTAAGCGAGTCCTACGCTCAAGTTTTTCATACGCAATGGAAAAATTAAAGTGTTGGATAAAGGCGTGGAGACTTTTTTCACCGTAACAAACGACTCAAATGGGGAGCAATTGCATGGAAGCCGAGAAGCCAAGTACTACACCTTCCGCGACGGTGGAATTTATGAAATATGAAATTTAAATATACAAAGAGTTTAATTTTTTTTAATCAAATTGATTGATTCTATTATTCTCATCTTATTTATATTCAGAATTTACTCCTTGATTTATGTGCCTAACTTGCAAATTCCTATCCTTTCCTAAACCCATTTGCATGAATCATCGTTATATGCGTAGCAGTAACGTCTCAAAGACATTTAATTGTCTTGTGATAGATGAGCTAAAATCCAACTTCTTTAAGTGATGAGCTTTTTATGACTTTTTAGTAGAAAACTGTGTTGTAAGCATTCTGTACTTTTTAAACTAAGAAAAAGACCAAAAGATATTATGTGACACTTATAGCACCATAGAGGTTAATTACAGCTTCAAGTTTTGGAAAATTCAGAGTCTAGAAATTACTCGTAACTCTGTTATAAATATCTTTTGTGTGCTTGCAACGGGAGTCCTATGGGCTAAGGGCCCGTAGGGGATTGATTTGTTAAATAAAAAAAATCCATAATAAAAAAATAGTGGTGAATGGAAGCCTGGAAATTTGCAGTCGTGGAAGATGAGCTTGTGTCAGTATGCGTAGGGTGGCCCTTGACAGCCTCTGACTGTATTAAAGGCTTCTCGGTGGTCAAACGCACATTCATTACACAGCAAAACCTCTTTCGTCTCACTCCTCACAACTTCCCAGTCAACTGACAAGCCTAAGCCATCTTTTCTCACTCACTAGCACAAGCCTGTTGACCAGGACAAAGGCAAATGTTAAACAGCAAGGAAAACAAATTCAAAATTTATCATAATTGCGAATTCTCACAATTTAAAAAAATGTATTATATAACAGTTTTTGGTAGAGTTTAAAGCCGTAGCTCTTGTATACGACAAAGGTACTACTGCTTAGTGAACGACTCAAAATATACAACGATATATATATATATATATATATACAACTTTCGAGAACAAATTTAGTGAGGTAGAATAAAGAAAATGTGCTAAAGTGTAAATTTTGGTCATATGGTCATTTGCTAGTTGCCACAACTTCAAATGACAACACTTATATTCTGGCAGCTAGGTAAGCTAGGTAGCTAAACCTAACCATATGCTGAATAATGTATGACAATTTTTTGCCGCATGTTTAACAGTAAGTTTCTAGAATTTGAAAGCGTCACAAATTCTGACAAGTAACAGTGAACTGTACGAAGTATATTGCCAATTGCGCCTGGTTGGCGCATCTAGTTCCGTCCATCCTGTTTATTGCTCTATATATTTTTTAATAGTTGCACTTCATATCAATAACTACAAAACTCCAATTGCATTCCAAAATTCAATTATACATAAAAAAAATAAACACTCCCAAAATCTCACAAATAAGTCTCCCAAGCACGGAAGTTTAAATAGCTAGAATAAATCCTATTTGGGACAAGGGGTCTGACACTTCTTTCTCGTTTCGACGATATCTGAATAACCCCTAAAATCGAAAAATGTTTTTCTCCAGAGTTTTGCTAGTAAAAGTAATTGATCTTAAACTGGAATTAGGAAGCCACTGATTAAATTTACCTAGAAATCTGACCGAGGGGTGCATCGTGAATTGTAGCATGTAAATTTCTTCCTTTTGTTAGGTCAAGAAAACCAGCGTAAGAATACCTTGCACAGACGTACGGATTGGTCTAAATATTTGCCAAAACCTCAAACTGTAATTTTATATGCTTGTATATTGCGTTCGATACATCCAACATAGCTTTTGATTTTTGCAAATTTTCATTGACGTAAATTTAATTGTGTAAAGGTTATGAAGTGTCAAATTTTTTTTAGTTTCACAGAGTCTTATGGCACGATATTATTCAAGCTCGTAGTTCCGTCGAGTTCCGCATTCCTCAATTCTCTAATATAGCAAATATTATTCCTTAGACTAAAGAGTTTCAAACCGTCTGCCACCAGCTGCCCCTCCCAAAACATTCCAATATTGCGACTATTTTTGTACAGCTCCTTTTCAGAGTATTTTCCTGAATAAACGCCTAAATTTCTTCATTTGCGTAAGCGTTTGCTGTATTTCGATTTCCAAGGAACCTTGGTTACCTCGAAATACCGCGCTTTCCAGTACCACCTGCACAGTCAAATTTAAATCCAATAGCGACATTGTAAAATTTTAACAAACATGAAGGGAAATTGAATACATATAGTGGAACTGAAAACGGCTAAGCCAATGCAACTCTAACGGTTTCAAAGTAACACCGCTTTCCAACATGGTTTTGAATTTAAACAAATTGTTGATTAATTGACATCGATGCCGGAAAAAACTGCTGAAGCTAAAGGCGCCCTATTTTACATATAGATTGCGCATGCATCTTCTGGGGTTTAGGGACAAGCTCCGGTAAAAATTTACTTCCGGTTTTTTTAGGTCAAAGGTAAAATTTTCCAAATTTTAACATTTTTTGTCTAATCTTGCAAAGACCGTTGGGGCTATGAGCTCTATATTTTAGATATAGATTGGGTTTGCTTATGCGGTGGTAACCTAAACTCCTGGTAAAATTTACTTCCGGGTTTTTTTAGGGTCAAAGGTCAAAATGCCAAAAGTTTAACGTTTTTTATATAATACCGCAAAGACCGCTGCAACTAAGGGCGCCATATGTACCACATAAGTAACGTAAGCACCTGCGGTGGTATTGGGCTAAGATACGTGTAGAACTTACTCCCGGTCTTCCTGGGTAAAAGGTCAAATGTCAAAATTTCTAAAATTTTACGATTTATTTAATACTGCAAAGACCAGTGAAGCTATGTGCGCCATATTTCGCACGTACCGTAGATTTCCAAATAGTACCCCTGGGGTACTATTTGTTTCGGGAGCTCCGAGTGGTGATGTACTACTAGAGACTGGGCTACTATTTGGAATGGGGTACTATTTGTTCAAACCAAAACAAATTTATAAGTTTATGCCCGTTGGCACTATTTTGGTTTTAATTACTGCTTTTTCTACCGGGTTTGTCATTTTGGTTGACTTTGGACTTCCTAAATTCAGTCGAAATTGAATTCCCATACGAATATTTGACTATTTTTCACACAAAATGAAGAAATAGAAGCTTTTTGGTTTAACTCTCGGTCAAAAAACAATTAGTACAAAAAAAAACTAATTTACCAAATAATGCATTAACAGCGGTACTATCTATAAACAAAATATGTGCGTAATCCCAGCATATATCACGTTTATAACTTAAAGTTGGCATTGTATATGTCCAAGCAGATTTCCTATTAATACCCCAAGGAGTACTATTAGGGATGGTGCACTATTTCAAATTTCGGCCGCTGGGGGTGAGGCACTAATAGGAAGATGGGGTCTTATTTGGGACTGGGGTACTATTTGGAAATCTACGGTAAATGAGGTTGATGTCTGTGAAGATTTCAAACTCCGGACCATTATCGTATTTATACGTAATTAGCTTATCTGCAGAGACAATTAGAAAATAAGTTTCAATGACTTTGAGCAAATTTTTCCCGGTTATTTCCATATTACCTTGGGTAGCTTCAGATTCTTGGTTTTTCTCTTATTGTGACGGCGGGAGTATTGTTAGTGAGGGAAGCTGGCAGCAAACGTCAAATGGTTCAGCTAGTTTATTTATAATTTTAAAAATTAATTGATTATATCTAAATGTATTTAATGAAACTGTCATTTATTCAAAAGTCCATTACTATTCAAAGAATTCTCTTCGTCGTTATTAACAGCCCCAATATCATTCATTAGACTATGCATGTCATGTTAACAATACATTACAAATAATTAAAAAATATTATTATTTTTATCCAAGCTGGCGTGTACCATAAATATTTTTCTTTTCTTTTCTTTCGACAATTTAACTTTTCAAGTAATTCAGCAGTACAATGTACTACATATTGTTGAAATTGTTCTTAACTGTGCATTTGACTAATGGGCACCAATTTACGCTGCATCAAGTTTATAGTCAACTTTCGAATTGCCTAATTTATATAGCCTTTGATAACAGACCATCTGAACTGACTTTCCCCACTTATGATGTTTGTGGAAAATTTGTCGCCAAAAATACGACTTATGCAAAGTATAATCCGTATATAAACTCTTATCCGGACGCAAGTTGGTATCGTATTCCATCAAACTTAAAAAATACGTTCAATGTGAGTTATATTTTACCCCAAGTCAGCAGCTACTATATTTATTCTACGGAGAAAATGGCGCAGATGCCACGAGAAGATTTGATAATTAAAATGATTATGAGTTGCAAAAGGTTGTTTTGCTAGATAGCAAAACAAATTTGCAACACTATGTTACAAAGTTACACTACCAACAAATTTTGTCCAACGCAAGTGGTCCACTTCGGGAATACACCATATCTGATCCGATAGGAGTAAAAAGTAAGGGTTACTTGCTGACTAATAAATGGCCAAAATATGTGTATTTTTTATCAAATCAAATGGTTACAACGTGTGTTGGAAAATGGGATTCTTGGATTATGGGAAAAGTGGTACGATATCTTCATAACAGATCAAGGACTTGCAAAAAGGCACAAAGCCGTTGAAAATTACTTGGCTTTGCCTTCTAAGCTATATTTAAATTTGAATGTTTCGTTAATGCTGATTTTGTGGTGTATAAGTATTTGCTTATCAATAATAGGATTTGCAGCTGAAACAGTATGCGCAAGTCAATTTCAAGCAAATAGTTGAAAACTTGAATTCTAGTCATAGTTTTTTCAGTGGCCGTAGATAGCACGATATTGGGATTATTTTTTTAAGGAATTAACATTGTTAAAACGATAGACAAATAGCAGACAAATAGTTAAGTATAATTATAAATATATTGTAAATTAATTATAATATTTTTTTTGCCACGATACTAACACCGGCCTTACACGGGGCAATTTTTCCACGGCAACGAGCAATTTTTCGGGAGAGTTTCCTGGCTGTCGTGGATTCCATGTAATAGGACCTAAAAAAAAGCAGCTAAAATAAAGGGCCTAAAATAAAGGGCCTAAAAATAGTGCCTAACAAATAAAAGGACCTAAAGCGAAAATGGGCCTAAAATAAAGGGCCTAAAGTAAAAGGACCTAAAATCTTTAAGATAATTAAAAATCACTAATTATTAACACTAATCATAATTGATGACAATTAAACCTAAACTTTTAGTAGACAAAATAATATAAAATAAACCCAAAAGCTTAAATTAATAAATTTGTTCCTGATACAATAAACCAAATCAATATTTAACCCAATATTAGTTAGTAATGAATTAGAAACTACACAATTTTCACTTTAACAGTCCCTGCCACGTACACCATTACTGGTACCACAAGTGGTCACGAAGGCTACCATTTGTGGTGTTCAAGATAAAATCGTATCATAGGTTACCACAACCGGTGTCCTTGTGACCGGTAATGGTAGCCTTCAGAGTAAAGTTAGTTTGGACTTTGCAAATTGGAAGGGTACCACTTGTGGTCACTAGGACACCATTCCTGGTCACGTAGGCTACCATTAGTGGTATACTCGAAACTAAGTTTTTAAAGAATCAGAGATATTTTGAGGTATGAAACTAAGACTAGTGTCCCAATTTGTTTGTACATTTCACGATTACTTATGAAACGAATATTGGTCATGCACTTAGAAATCAATGTAAAGTGATAAGAACGCGTAATAGTCCTAAAAGCATTTGTTTAAAACAAACTGAACCCAACTAAAACACTACAGAAGAACTAAATATTAATTTCTTTTCTTTTAATAGTAATTAAAATAAAATAAAAACATAAATAAATTAACAAATTAACAATTAACAACTCTTTTTATTAGCCCTTCTGCGCATCCTATCATTATTTTTTTTTACAAGGATACCATAACCGGTTACTTTGGGCACCGTTTTCGGTACCCTACTTTTCTGAATCTTTAGGTTGCTATAACTAAGGAACTAGATCGATTTTCTAAATTCTGTACGGTAAAAATCTTCATTAACACCTGTAGAGGCGATTAAATGACCTCTAACCTTAATTCGTTCACTAACATTTTTGCGGGGCCATTTCAATTAAGGCTACCACTAACGGTCATATGGGCACCGGTACTGGTAGCCAGGACACCGTTAATGGTGCCCCTGTGACCACTTGTGGTACCCTTCGAAGGGTACCACTACCGGTGGCCTAGGGTACCATTAATGGTGTACGTGGCAGGGACTGTTTAAATATAATAATTAACTTAAAATTATGCATTAATATTCTTATACAAAAAGTATTTCTACTTTTCTGTAACAAATTCTTAGTTAATTACGATTAACTTTAATAATTAATGATTTTCTAATTATTTTAAAGATTTTAGGTCCTTTTACTTTAGGCCCTTTATTTTAGGCCCTTTTTTGCTTTAGGTCCTTTTACTTCAGGCCCTTTATTTTAGGCCCTTTTTTGCTTTAGGTCCTTTTACTTTAGGCCCTTTATTTTAGGCCCTTTTTTGCTTTAAGTCCTTTTACTTGTTAGGCCCTATTTTTAGGCCCTTTATTTTAGGCCCTTTATATTAGCTCCTTTTTTAGGTCCTATTACTTGCTTCCCTGTGGTGTAAGGACACAGGCAATTGTTGGAAGAAGAGAGTTGCGGGCAGAATAGTTTCTAGTTGCTTTAAATAGGTCGGCTAGGCATTTGAAGCAAAATTGCCGAGTTTCTCATAGCTCATTGGTCGAATCTCTCTCCGCCACCCGCTCCTCACTCCCAGTCCCACTCCCCAACATAACACACAATCTCTTTTGTTTTCAAACATCAAACTCGTTCCCATGTTAATATTTTGTCATGCTTTCAAGTAGTTATGCGGCAACTTTTTTGTCTCGTGTATGCGCAGAGGAAACTATTGCTCGCAACTCATGCGCCGTGACAACTTTTCTCGGTGAAAAATTGCTTGTTGCCGCTAAAAAATTGCCTTGTGTAACCCAGGTGTAAGCGATGCAAGGCAGAACATTGACATGAAAAAAGTAGGTCTTACTATCATGAAACAATGTATAAATTCTGCACAGTACTCACTCTGCTTGAATTTTGTGAATGTACACATAATGTCGTATACACTTTACACCTAAGACATCATCGACTTCTTGGACGCGACATTATGTTACGTTGTTATCACACATTATTTGCAGACGTATCAATTTTTTTAATCATTTTAATTTTTTTTAATCAAAGTAAATACTTTTTATATGCTCAACGATATTTTCTACTTAAAATAAATAGTAGACCCTCTTTATTCAATTCCAACAGGACTGGACTTTTGTCCTATTTCACGAATTTATTTTAAAATTACAGAAATTGGAATTTAATTCCTAAATTATACGCAAAATAACCAAAAATTTGCTTAATATTTGACAATACTGAAACTAATACCGACTGTTATGCCGAGGTGCATAGGAACAATATGCTAAATAGTTGAAAATTTTATTGTTGTATTACACCATTTCTTAATTTATCATTCAGAATTCATATTCCTTTGAGTAAAAATAGGTTTATTGCCTTAGAAGCGTGGTCATCAATCTTTGTGTTACTCTAGAGATCTAAAATGTTGAAAGTAGTGTTATCTTTGGCAGTTTATCTCATTTGAATGTTGTTTCCTTTTATAACTATTTTGTAAGGATCCTTCTAAATGTTGCCATAGAACAATAATTTTTACCTTGACCTTCAAAGGGGTAACTAAATGTCAAAAGGAAATAATATTGAACTAAACCGGATCTTAACAAACTCATAGGAAAACAATTTGGGGTAGGTTAACGAATTCCTGCGATAGTTTAGGTTAGGTTAGGTTAAGTTAAAGTATTAGATGTCTAAAAACCAAGTAAAAGGAGGTTCATGGTTATTGCTTCAAGCAATAAATTTATCGCATTCGACAAATGAACTACATTCTATCAAGGAAAATGTTTAGATTTAAAAACTTTGTCAAGAAACACTTGATATGATTCGTTGTTGATATTTTGTTTTACTCAATATAACCTCAACCACTTAAATTTGTTTGATCAAATCTCGGCAGCCGCACAGAAAAAAGTGGTGGTGTGGTAGTGGTGAGTGGAAGCCTCGAAAGTTGCGGTCGCGGAGGGTGGGCTTGAGTCGGTATGCGAAAAACAGGGTTCGTCCTCTGCATGCCCTATTCAAAATGGGTCCCTTAAAATTAACAAATCTAAGTACGTTGTTATGGCAAACTTAAAGGAGCCACAAAATTTTGGGCATTTTTCTAGACATTTAGGCTCATTTTGTTACTTTGAATACCACAATCAACCGATAATTTCCTTAATTATCGATCGTCAACCGTTTGATAGTATGACTCACCCAGTAAATTATAAAAAAAAATCTAATGCCAAATACAATTACTTGATATAGAAATTCTAATCAAAAAATAATACAATAAAATAGGAAAAGTTAACACACCAAGGAGTCGAATGTTTAGTATCTTCAAAATTCTAGTCATGGTAATTAGTTCAAAATGCAGTTTGAAAAACTTTAAGCATCAAGCTCAACTATGAATTTTAAAATATAATTACAAAATAATTTCTCAGTGTGAGACGTAATTGCCAACTATTAAGTACAAGGCAAGTTACCAACAATTATTATGTTGGTATAACGAAAATTTATAAGTTTTTTAAGACACAAAATGTGATTCAAGTGAAAAAATACTACATATTTTTTTTGAATTGCAATAATAGTTAGTCATTAGATCAGTTAAATTAAAACAGGTATTAATAATACAGTTAAGGCAGCTGCTGACCGTAACTTTCTTGAGCTGGAGAATCGAAAAAGTTACGGTCGGCAGCTGCTGTAGTTGTACCTTAGAGCTTAGTCTAGATAACAACTTTTATTTAAGTTCTTGCAAAGACGAGACACTTGCAAATCAGAGTCAGCTCACAATTTGTTCACAAGAAAGAAGTTACTGAAACTAAGTCCTAACTCCAAGCTAAATCAGCTAATCTAAAAGTACGGTAAAGTAATGTTTGTAATTTTAGTAACGTCTCGTGTTTGGGAGTTCAAGTTGTGTTTTTTGGCCGATCTACATTGCAAACAGGAGTCTGAACCTGAAACCTTAACAAAACTAGTTTGATTGCAACAATTTTTTTTAATATGGCGGCAAAGAAATGGATAGGAAAATGAATACTATATAATTTTATTCATGTATCTTTTGTGTCACTGTATACATACAGCACAATACGACAGGATAATTGCAAATTAAAATTTATTTTTAGTGACTTTCCAATACACTAGCTCTGAAAATTCATTCTTCAATAGCTTAAATTCCCTCTCTCCAACTACTCCAAGATCGATTATTGATTTTCGTGTGTTCTCGTATTCAATTCTCTCTTCCACAATTCCGAATTGTGGTTTAACATTTATTGACTTTGCTTCAATAAACTTTTCTTCACGCTTTCTGACTCTTCTTTGGTTACATCTTTTGCGATTTTTCAACGTGACATGCACATAAATTGCCTCGTCGTCATCGGAGCAAATGCCATACAACACTTCAGGGCTGGCCCCGTGTTCTGCAGTAAATATTAGGCTCACCTTTTAAAATAAGCATAAATTTGTTGTTGCATTAAGTGTAGAGTTTTGCAAATATGAGAAAATCTGCTTCATTAATGGGAAAATAGAACCATAGTCATATTTGAAATTGTCACATTGATATATGGCAAAAAAAGCTTCCGAAAATAAGTTGTATTGGTAAAGACTAGCCAGTTATTGAACGGGAGATTATCTGTAATAATAGTTTTACTAGAACAAGGAATTTATAGTTTTTGAATTCCACTTACACGATCTAATGTGAACTACAATATTACTTTGAACAGAATTGTAAATGGAGAAGAAAATATAGTTGTAATTGGGAATGCTAGTTACAATATGATCGAAGAATTTGACTAGTAATAGCATACTCCTTACCATAAAGCAAGTCTTACATAATGAAGATTTCAACCTACCTGGTAAGGGTGTGGTAAGTCAAATTGGTCGGGTATAATCAAAGCAAAACCACAAGTTAGCAGCGTTAGAAATTGCAACAAAATAATTTTTCCTTTGTTTTCAGCTTTCATGTTGATAGGATTTGTAGCAGATGCAAAAGTAAAGTTGTGATTAACAGCTATATTTTGTCCTTCATTTTATAGGCTTGTTCTAAGTTGTTGTTTAAAAATTATTTTAGGAATTATCCTGTTATTTTATTTTGCTAAAAACGACCACTTGTTCACTTTGTCGTCCTAAAAACACTAACTCTTGAGCAGCGTCATCATTGGCTACCGATGCTGGTTGATCAAGCGCCAACTTGTCGTGCGTACAGAATTGTTAGTATATTATTTGAAGTGTTAAAGAATTATAAACAACATGTTAAATTTCATTGCAAAAAGTGATGACTAAAACCAATCATAGTTTTAATAGCATGTTATCATAATTTGAAATTTTGTTTGTGTGAATTTTACATTTGAAATTAAAAACCTGGATAAATTTACGCCAAAGTTGTCACGTAAGCTTATTTGCCAATTGTGAAACTCAGCTTGATTTTAGAAAAAATAATTGTAAATACAATTTATTATTAGACTCAATTTAAACATTAGTTTGAAATATGACTTTCTACGAGGTTGGTATTGAAAAGGAGTATAACTTTCTTCAAAGTCTTATAATATTTGTCTGAAATGTTCTGAATCCTATTTTATGTATAAGATTTTTAAGTTTCATATCATGCGTGATTCAGAAGCTTTTGCTACAATTGGTCTCCTTGTGTCTCACAATGGACCATTACTATTATAATAAAAGACAGTTGGCATGCAATGATGAACAGTGGTCAGGCACTATTTTACCAATTTTTTTCACATTTCTACCAATGGATCAATGTAGCCAATAGGTGAAGGCGTATCGCTTTCAAATATGAAACTGGCCTGGACATAACAAAGGTCGCAGAACATTCCCGGGTACATGTTGCTCGGTTGCGACCTGGAGACAGTTTGACTCTGACATCTTCGGCTCTCTGAACGTGGGCTTGTTCTGCTTTAAAATTTATAGGCATTGACCCTATTGACTATTAGCAAAGTCACAAAATTACGCACTGACTGAGTTGTTTTTTATTTTTATTTATTTTTTATTTTAGCGTAAAACAAGAACAGTTTCAAATTATTACTAATATAGTATCTTGAGCTGGTTCAGGTGCTGCATGAGTAGATTGCAGATTATTTTTAGGAATAAATATGCTAAAATTGCATGCTCTGGTATGTATGTGTTGTTTATGTTTTTCCTAATTTTCATCATATTTTAATTTGCTGTTGCCTCTTTCTTGTACCTTTTGCTATATTGTATTTGGTTGTCATAAATTCATCGTAGTTTTTGTTTGGTAAGTCTCCTCTGCTTCAAACAGTATTAAGGTCTAGGCTTTTTGAAATACAAACTTTTCAATTTCAGGGGTTTACATTTTAATAAAGTATAAGGTAAACATATTTCCTCGTTTTCACGTTAATACAGCGACATTACATTTAGCACAAGCATTATTATTTGCAATTAAGTTTCTACAAGGATGCACCTAAAACAATACCACGACCAAAACTACAATTCGAGATCCTGAACGTCTTATAGCCCCAAATTTATGCCCCAGTTTTTCCCTCTTGAGATTGTAATACGTTAGGGTTTTGGGACTTAAAACAAATTACTCCCTGTTTTTTTTTGGATTACCCAACTAATAAAAAAATAATGCTAAAATTATTACCAAAGTTAGTCAAAATAGAAGAAGGAAAAAAGCCGTTATTTGACATTCCGCAAAGCGGATGGTTAACATGTAACAGTAGGAATATGGTTGGGAACGAGCTCATTTGCACAGAAGTACAAACAAGCAAAACAAACTATCCTTAACATCCGTTGTTTTTCGGGCATAATCCAAAAAGAAAAAAAAACCAACCTCACTTGCATTATAATCATAAAGATACGGGCAGACACAGTTGGAGATGAAGCAATTCCTTACGGGAAAACCCAATAGCAAAGACATTTTTGTGGTTGATCGGGAGATTCGAACCCCTGTCCTGGCTAGTGGAGAGAGAGACGCTTAACCAATAGGACAACTCGGACAGATAATGTGAACCGAGGCAACTAGGGAAATTGCAAATGGCAAATAAATTTTGTTTCAGTTTTTCCATTATTTTGTCCCAACACTTTGTCTTAATAATTTTCATTTGAAACCAACACAGGACAAGTGTTACAAAATATTATTTAGCCCTAAGCTTCACCCCTACCCTACCTCTTCCAAATTGCCCATGACTCTCTCCAGAGCACTAGAATGAGCGGGGGTAGTAAATTTTTCAAAGTAATGATTACGTCGCTTCTCTCTCTGCACATAACACAATTTTCCCTGCAGCTAATTCTTCACTTGCCAGGACTCGGGGAAACGCATTTGAGAGCCCAAAAGTTGTAGTCTCTTTCTTAAACAGCTACACTTTATTCTGCTGGCTTAAAATCGAAGCCAATTTTTTATCAATTTAGATACTAGAAGTAATTGACGAAGGAATGGATTTGCTATTTATAATAAAGTAAAACGTTTTAAGGAACCAATAAGATTTGCCTAGTAACTAATGGGTTAACTTTAATCAAGTCGTAGATAGTTATACATGAGCTAATTCAATTTAATAATTTCCAGAGCTTGCGATTGCGCATTTTTGTAATACATGCTCTAAATTACTTTATTCAGCCAATATCAAATTTAAGGGCATTTTTTCAGCGCTGATTAATAATGTTAAACATGAGAGCATGTATTACACATGAATAAAGACCTGGATCAACTCTATTCCTTAACGTCACAATTTTGTTTAAAAAACTACTCAAAATTGAGGAAATTGATAATACAATGCAATTGAAGATTACCTCTTGCAATTAGTATGTACCACATTTTATGTAGATTTATTGAGTTGATTAATGCTTGTATGTATTCTTGGCGGGAACGTTTTATATAAATAAGTTTTGTGAGTTCTCTAAGCCTAAAAAATTGGCAATACATATTTATACATTTTATGTTAGTTATCTTAGTATCTATTCCACTTTGTCTTTGCTTTGTTAGGCTTATTGCCTCCCCAAAGTGCTAAAATCTAGAATACAATACTAAATACTTTAATTGTTAAAATTAAATTACCTCAAGTTGCTCGCAAACAGGACTAATAATACAATTTTTTAAGTGATGATGTTAAGCGTATTATTATACAAATTATTATTGTTATTATTGGTACATATTGTAAAGTCTCTCCTCGCGGTAGTAATCCCAATGTAAAGTTCTGCTCCTCACCGATTATCTAATTTATTTATTAGCAAATAAGTACGGTAGATGGTCGTGTGTCGTGTGTGTCTGTTTGACTGAGCAAAAATGACTCCCACAGAAGAGCAAATGAGACATTTCTTAACAAACACTCCGACTTTCATTCTCCTAATTCATTGTGAAATGTGTACCAAAGTATTCCGCCTTCGTAGTCGCCATGTTAATTAGTAACTATTCTAGAGGGACTCTAGCTTGCTTGCTGTCACCCTAGCAAACATAGTTTATATTGGGTTAAATGCCCTGCAAATTAATTAATTATGCCCTGCAAATGTCAGCATTCCTAGGAGATGCTAAGGTGTTCATTATTTTCAAAAGGCCGAGTAAAGAATGGCTTTGTGAAGCAATTGTTATTATTTTCACAAATTTTTCATACTCGACGATACAATGATATTGTCTTATTTATATCAACCACTTTTTGCTCCTGACTTCTTGTCAACCACATCTATTTTGCTCATCTATTGGTTATATTAATTTGGTAATTTATTGGATCAACACTTGCTTTTAGCAGTATGAGCAAAAACAATTTTCAACATGCCTAGAGTGTAGTAGTTCTTTCATGATATTTCACGGCATTCCTGTTAGAGGATCAAGCTTTTATTTTTGGCAGAATTTATAAAATCTTTGGTTTAATAATACTATAGTTTGGGTACCGTAAAATTTCAAATAAACGCATACTCCCAAATAAACGCCCATCTCCCTATTAGACGCCCATGCTCCGACGCCTTAAATTAAATAGAGGCCCTTCTTATCAGTAGCCCTCCTCCCTAATAGAAGCCTATCTTTAAGATAATGATATATTGAAAATGATGTCATTTAAATTCATGTTTACAGTTGTACATAAATATTTACTTAAACCTGCACAGTCAATACAAAATACAAAAGGTTACAAATAGTACCTTACTCGAAATTGAAAACACAGACTGAGATTTGTTAGAAAGTATGGTAATTTATTAAAAATAATTCATTTTTAAATTAAAAATTAAATATTTATAAATGATAACGGCATGATTTTTTTTAGTATTTAATACAATTTGCTCTCTTTGACTTAGAAAATTTGACGCCCCTCCGCAATAAACGCCCATATCCCTATTAGACGCCCTTCTTTAGAGCGCCGGAAAGTAGTAATAGCCCAGGGCGTCTATTTGAAATTTTACGGTATTTATTGTAACATCAGAACTTGAAGTGGAAAATGCTAATAAACAGTGGCAAATCAAGCAAGCTATCGGTGCTGTTTTGCACTTTTTACCTCTAACTACTTTCAAATGCCTTTTTATCAGACTATGTATTCAGTGGCTTTGAGCACTGTCATATAATACTGGCAGAGCCAAATAATTATTTTACAAACGCAATTTAACCTCATATTCGTACTCAAATTGTAAAAAACAACCCTTATATTCTGATAACCCAGATTCAAAAACAGTGGAAAGAGCGAAAGCAAGCCTGTCAATTATTTTATGTATATCATCC
>JAQFYP010000733.1:0-19926 GCA_034694865.1 Bilobella braunerae | reverse complement strand
TTGAACTGGGTAGGGACAAACTTACTCAGGATGATTTACATGGATTGTCTCTAAAAGAAATTCTCGCCTTTATTAAAAGCACTAAAAGATTTCAATTAGAACAATAAACCAGTACAGCAAATCGGTGCACAGGAGTTACAACAATGGGCCCGCTTGAGGTCTGAGCGGTGTGGATGGGGCTAGTTAATCCATAACTAGCACCTCCCCTCCTCTAACATACATACATACTCCCGCGAAGCAAAAGATTCAGCATGACACATTCAAAAGTAGGGTCAAATACCTATTTTTTAAAAATTACCCAGCTGCATTTAAATCTGACCGCACAATGCCTCATGCAGACAATTTGCACAACTGCGTTCTGTAAGCCTAGATGGTTAAAGTTGGATCTTTTTGGATCTGAGTCTAAATGACCCCTGAGCACGCCTCCATACAGAAATGAACCCCTTAGTCCAAAAATGAAATTTCAAGGTCAAACCTTATTTTGGCATGAAACAAAAAGATATGAAAGTCCAGAACCCCCTTCATGCAGAAATAACCCCCTAACCCCAAAATGACAAATGACAATTTAAATTTATTTTTTAATGTATTGTGTCTAATGTTGCTAATTCCGGTACTTCATTGACCGTTTTACCACGGTTTATTTTTTTTAAATCTCTTAACTACTACTAAGGATGGACTCCTAGCCTTGGCCTAAGGACTGTGTGCTATTCCTGCGTCCAACTCTGAAATAATTAAATTTGAACGGTCATTTACTAATAAGCTTCTAGATACGGTGGAATTCTACCAAGGGTGTAAGATACAGTGAGATAACCACGTACAGTGACTGCTGGACTATTGTTACTGCGGGAAGCTACTAGCAAGCAAGCGCCGCGGAGCAGTGCATCATAGCTAAAAGTTTTAAAGGCGACTGTGAGTCGCTTGGTTCACTTTAAATTTATAAATTAAAATTTATATTTATAAAAATCTAAAAAGCCCCCGATTAAATTTTGGTCCAAAGCGATTGAAGGAGTCGCGGAGAGATACAAACGCTATCATCCAGCTAAACCACCCAATAAATATCTTTCAAATAAAGTGTTGGGTTAAAAATTCACGTTAAAGTAAACTACTTCTGACATAGCACTAATGATTTTTGCTTTTAATTTGTTTGAATTGAAGAGCAAATTACTAAGGTTTTAGTCTCTATTGGAAGGCGATGACACGGTGACTAACTTAAATTACTAATCGACAATTCGTTGATCACTAACTGTTAACTGACCTAGTTAATTGCTTACAATAAAGTGGTAATGAAACTAATTCTGAATTACCAACTTTATAACAATAAATTCGCCAAGAATTAATGAAATTCAAAACAGCTAAAACTGCCTTTTCTGCCCTGCCCCTAAATTGCCAATGGAAGAGGCGAAAAGCGAGAGCCAATCGTACCGCAGTTGGGGACACATTTGATGGAGGATTTTCACATGTGACTGTTTACACGAGAAGAGCCACATTGCAGTAGGAAGAGAAAAATAGAACTTTTTCTTCAATTTATTTTCCCTTCCTTCCCTTACTAATAATTGACTCTCAGGGAACGAAATGACGCTGGCCTTTTTGTAGTTAAATAATTAGTGTTTACTTAACATGTAAAAAAAAACAAATAAGCCCGTCCTCGAACAGGTGGACCACACACTCCCCAAGCCCAGCCCTTTGTTCGCACGTTTTCATTCACCATAGTAATCAATAAACGTTTTGATTTGCCTGCGCATGTGTCAAATGGCATTACAAAACTCTAAATTGTACTTTTGTACAAAAGTGTAATTTGTTCTACAAAACTACAATCCACTTCACAACTCAACTAAGCGTTTCTACTCTACTTCTAAAACCCGGCTGCTTCATTAGACGGGCAATCATAATAAAAATTAAAAATCCTCTTGTTCTTGGACGGGCTTGTGGACCGGTCTGGAATAATACTAAATTTCGACAAGTATTGACAAAGTCTTTGCTAGAGCTTTTTATCCTTCCACATCCTTACCATTCCTTTTATGTTGATCATCCGCTCTGCGCCAATGTAAAAGTAACGCTCCTTTTCTTTTGTAATTTTGTTGAATAAATACACAATTAGGATGTCCAAATTTCTCGCTGGAGTTTGAAGGGCAAATAAGTGTGTTTGTGAGACCAAACACTTCACCAATCTTTTCTCTTTTGCACGCACGGTTCGGCCTTTAGTAATAGTAAATTTGTTAAATGAAAAACAATTAGGATGCCCAAGTTTGCAGCTGGAGTTCGAACATTAAACTAGTGGTTTTGTGAGACCAAACACTCCACTAGTCTTTCTCTTTTGCACCCACGCTTCGGCCTTTAATAATAGTAACTTTCTACACTATAAAATCGTTCGTCTGTCCGTCCGTCGGTCCGTCTGTGTGTCTGTCACCGATGCATGAAAAAACGGCTATAGCTACATACTTCATATTTTGCAAAAAAAAAGAAAAAAGGATATGCATCTATAGTGGTTTAGCGCTAAACTAAGGTCAAAATTTTCTTCCTGTTTTTCCAGGTTCAAAGGTCATATGCAACACTGCCAAAAATTTTAGCATAACTGTAACGTATTTTGTCTCTACTTTTAAGACTGCTTCAAATACCTGTGTTATATTTTGTACATAAGTGAATTGCTATGCTGTGGTGAATTTGGAGCAATGTTCGGTCAAAATATGTTTCTGGTTTTCCCAAGGTCAAAGGTCAAATTTGACAATGCAAGAAATTCCATCGCATATTGTTCTATCCAGTTAAGACTTCTTTTGTTCAATAAAAAAGCACTTAGGATGCCCAAGTTTGCAGCACGAGTTAGAACATCAAACGAGTGGTTTTGTGAGACCATACGCATACACACCACATATCCTCCCTTATTTGCACGCACGCTTCGGTCTTTAATAATAGTAATTTTGTTCAATAAGAAAACCATTAGGATGCCCAAGTTTGGAGCTGCGATTGGGATTTGAAAGGCAAAGGAGTGCTTCTGTGAGACCACACACTCCATCAATCCTACCTGTTTTGCTGACACGCTTCGGCCTTTAATAATAGTAACTTTCTTCAATATAAAACAATAGGATGCCCAGATTTGGAGCCGGAGTTTGAACAGCAAACGAGTGGTTTTGTGAGACCACACACTTCACCAATCCTTCCTTATTTGCACGCACGTTTCGGCTTTTAATAATAGTAACTTTGTTCAACAAAAAAGAATCTGAATGCCCATATTTTGAGCTGGGATTTGAAGGTCAAATGAGTGGTTTTGTGAGACAACACATCTATCCTCATTCTTGTGCACCCACAATTTGGTTTTTATTATTAAGTTAAGTTTTTAAATAACAATCAATCAATTAATCAATCGGTCATTTGTACATTTGGCGTAAGCAGTGATCAACGTTACAAGTAGTACATGTGTATGCAAATTTTATAGTATTAATGTGAAATAGTATCTTAATTGTTTCTTAAAATTGAAGGTGGTTGATAGGCAGGACTAGGCAGATGAGTTCAGTTTAATATATAGTTAGATTATGATTAGTTTCAATTTTGAATTAAATAATTAGTTTTAGTTAATTAGTTTAGTTAATAAGTTTTGTTTAAGTTTGAGGTATAAAGTATAGTATGAAACCAACAATTTCATAGTTGTTGCGACAAACTACAGGTCACTTTGATAATAGATATAGTGATTGAATTATTTATGAGGTATGCGAGCCCAAGATCAACGTGCTAACATTATGCATTAGTATGGAAATCGGTATCTTATTTAGTAAAACAGGTTAAAAGTGTTTACATTCTGTTTTACACTCGTAAGTCTAAGAGTGTAAAATAGAATGTAAACGATATATACACAATATAATATAATCGTAAGGGTTCAAATTTGAGTAATGCATTATAGCGATTAAGATTGTTAAAAATGGGTATAATTTATTAGCAGCATTTCTTCATGTCATGCATCCTCCATATATAAAAGACGAAGTGTGCGAGACGAAAGGAGGGTATTGGGGGGATAGGAGTTTACATACAGAAAAAGTTTTTGCTTCGCTTCGAGCGAGTGTACGGGAATACGCATTTTTATTTTTTTATACGTAACTTTTATATTCAGCAGCAAAGTGAAGAGAGCCGTTGTCTTCTTGATCACACAAAAAATACCCACACTCTAATAAACACAGTAGAGATGGGCACCCCTCTTCTCTTAAACTTAAAAATAAAAATACTCCTGGCCTAGAACGGGTTTGGCTAACTAGTCTAGATATAGTGGCGGAGGCGAACAAATGGTACTTCTTGTATTTGTCAGGGTGGAGTAGTCTAGTAGACAACGCGTCAATCAACGGGGCAAAGGGCGCTGGGTCGGAAAGGAAAAACTCCTGCATTGCGAGTTTGGCTTCCTCCCAATCATTCACGGGGAATCCGCAAGATTATGGTGGAGTAAGAGCTGGGATCTGTAAAACTTGCAGGAAAGGAAAGCACTGGAAGGATCATAGCTTGACCCAATTTCCATTGTTGCGCAATGCATTGCTGTTCTATTCTTCTAAAAACGTAGAATTTTGCTGAATATGAACCTTTTGTAAGTAAATGATAATGAGAGACATTGTTAGAAGCCGTAACAAATTCCAAGTCTAAAGTACCAAGTTTGTGTCTGAATTTTAATAGAAAGCTCGTCTTGTTCTGAAGGGCCGGTTGGTGCCAATTTTGCCGACATAGTCATACAAGTAATACAAGTGACAAAGGAGTAGCTTTAGTTGGAGCACCAATTGTTGGAGTCACCTTCGCCAGTTTTAAAAGATGCGTTCCTATGGTCCTCATAGGCAGCGTATTTGAGGGAGCTTCGTTCGTTTTGTATTCGACACTACTTCGTATTCGTAGCACAACTTAGGAATTTCATACTTTATGGTTGGCGTACCGCGGTTTCTAGGCGTATAAAGTATCTTGAGGTGTTGATGGTAAATCCACGCGCAATTTTAAGGTAGCGCTGCTGGAACTTTTCGAGCACGTCACAATATTTGTAGCCCAGGCTCCAGCGCCATACAGGTTGGTGCAGTGAAGGGCAGATTGTAACAACCTTCGCGATCGTGTCTAGGTGGAAATTCTGAGAAAATTTGAAAACCGACTTCAAAGCCGCTGCGGCAGTGTGACCATTAATGGCTGCATTTTTTTGCGTGTCTACTGAAATTTTCTGTGGAGGAGAAAGTAACTTAGATACAGTAGTAAAATATGCGTAGTATAACCCGCCAAAGTATTTTAAAAGTTGCCTGGTCAAGGGTTTTTAATCGATATAATCCCTAAACCCTATAACATTAGCTTAAAGTTGCTAAGTCAAGTTCAGTCTAATTTAGCCGTCTGGTTAGTAGTTCAGTAACGGTCACTAATTCGAGGGTTTGTTAACAATAGTTGTGATGAAAGTGTGGTATTTTTTTAAATGCGTGGTGGTGATCTACAATGGTCATGGAGAGGGAGTTTATCAACTGGTCAAAAGCAGTTGTCGAACGAAATCGGATCAAATTCGCCCCTTCCGATTTGTTAGATGTACACTCCGCAAGTACATGATAGAATGATGGTCGTAAACCACACAACTTACGCATGTCTTAATTATTATAACCCAGGTTCACCCAGTTTTTAGAATGGTGTAGTTGTAATGCCGAAGTTGGTCTATTCAAGTTACAACAAACTTTGAGAGCGTTTGAATCAAGTAGAATTTTGCGTGAGTCCATGATAATAGGGTATTGATCGGGGTAGCTCCGCGCAGGCTAAGTCGTCATTTCCTTGTTTGTTTTCTAGATTTTGCTCTGGAGGGAGTATTTGGAGCGGATACAATCATTAGGTCGTCTGCATACAGAAGATGGTGATTTATGTGATTGATCTAGTTGTATGCCCCCGTTGAATAATTTCGAACACGTAGGAATGGTACCCTGAACTACCACCTAACTACTCTTAATGGTAGTTAGAATAGATAGCCGGATTACTCGAAATACCTGTTTTTACAAATCGGCACAATATTTGCTTTTGACCACGGGGTTAGTGAGGGACCACTAGATTTTTCACACATTTTCCAGATTCTGGGGCCTTTAAGTAGTTTCCATATCTCGTTCGGGATTTTGCTTGGTTCAAATACATTTTCGGATTTTAGGGACTTAATGGTTAAGCGGAGATGGTAAGTGGATTGAAAGCAGTATCCGTCCGTTAGGGTCGTTAGCCGATTGAGAACTTGTTTCTGGTAGAGCCTTGAAATATATTGTGGCTTCTTTAGGTAATAAAAATTAATTACCTCCCAGAATTCTGTGTCTGTTGTTAAACATTGTAGCTATAGCCTATTAGGAAATTGCATTAAAAGCGCCATCTATGCACAACTCTATGAAGAAATTTTTGACAATCCCAGCACCCCTGCTACCACTTGTTTGGTGAAAAAATAGTTTCAAACCAAAACCAGCCAAACACCCCTAAAAAATCATAAAAATGGCGTCTATTTCAGAATTTGCGAGGAAGGTTTTTTTCGCGTCCATGTTTGAGTTGTGACTTTTTCTCACCCTAAAAGCAACTCTAGATGCACTTAAAACACAATCTAGTTTTTTACTTAAACCCTTTGAACGTTTACCGACATTTATTTGTTGCCAAGGTTGGACGCAAGTGCATATTAAGCGTTTTTAGTTGGTGTAGTTAGCTTACTTGATCAAACGTAAAAATAACTATATATACTAAGGGTTTAAAGTCTTTGACTTTTTCGTTGTAATGCTTCTTCATCTCCGAGGTATACAGTTCGTTGTATTCGGCGAGGACCATTTAACAGCGTGTCAACGCTAAGCCTTAACGACTTTACCATGTTCTATCCGGCTGCTGTTTTACCTATACCAAGAACATAACATTTTTCGATAAAAGAATGGGAAAGTTGACAAGACATTGTGCTCGTGGAGGGATATAAGAGTTTGACACTCATTTAGTTCATTTCGGCCTCTTGACTCCCTGATCTTGACAGTCAGAGACTCAGGAAAAGGTGGATGCAGTTGTAGGGTCCTTTCTGCTGCGAGATGTTGGTAACACTTTGGCGAGCTATTCCACTTGGCAGTCGGGCTTGGCGTCATGCCCAGCATTAAGCTCGCGTTCCGGGAGTGAGGTCTTCAGTAACAGAGTATTGTTCTCTCCCTTGGATTATTCCAAAGATTTGGCGCTTGATTTCACTTCATTTTAGTGATTGAAATCTGACTTTTATTGGTCTTTGTTTCTTTGCGCAAACGTAAAATTTGCCAATCTGTTGAGCTTCTTCATGGATTGGAATCTTTTAGTATGCGAGAAAGTCATAGAACCAAAGAGGAAACCGTGAATAAGAGCATTGTGCATATTAAGCTTAGCTATCTTAGCAATTTTTATTTTGAGCTCGCTAAACACTTATATCGAACTGCGATTGTTCCAAATTCTACCTACAGCTAGAATTTGCTGTGTTCACAATTGCTTCTAGTCTTCTTTCAAGGTCATTTAGTCTAACGCAGAATTTTCCAGTATCGTTCTTGACCGAACACATAACAACATTGAAAAAACACATTTGCTCAAAATTTTTTGCATGAAGCATCATTAAGTGACTTAAGTTAACCTTCCGTTTGGGTTCCTGATTGTGGGTCTCCTATACAGTCACTTTGATGCAAATTTCTAGAATATAAATGTAGAATTAGGGTTGGCCAATTTGGTTAAGGTGACTTGTTGGCAACTGATGACTGGACAATTTACACCTGGGAACAACAATGATGACAACTCGATTGTTGTTGTTTGTTTGTTTGTTTTTTTACAAAAGCGTACAAAAATTGTAAAGTCGAGATGAATTTGAACAAAATACAGCGAGGTTTTTTATTTTAAATTTTTTATGATTCCCGTTGTTATCTTGCAAAAACTGGTTATACGATAGTCTTATTTATGGGAAAAATTGCTGTTTCTTGCACTATTTTTAAAATCAAATTTGCACTGATAGCTTTTCAGAGTCTGGCCAAAAACTGTGGAAGTTACTGTGAAATTGAACAAAAGTTCGCAAAGTTGACTAAATTTTGAAGGTAGAACTTTGATTTTTTTAGTTAAAGCTATAGTTTTCTTTTCCAATTGAGCTACTTCAAAGAAAGTGCAAGTTTCAAGTAATAATTTGATGCGTTAAATTTGTAATAAAGTAATGCAAACGCTCGCCAAAAACTTTACAATCGAGTATACAAAGAAATAAAAATACTTTAAAGCTTTCCAAATTATGATTCGACATAGTTTTCCTTGCAAAACTATTGAGACAACTGAGTTTTACATTTAAAAAGGAATAGGCAGAATGCTGAAAAACTAGCTATTCGAAAAACCTGTTGAAAACAAAATTTTATAAGCTTTAACATTCGAGAGGTTGTGTAAATTCTTGTTTGCGATTGAATTAATATTGTCTATATTTCTAAAAATCGTATCATATATACTATCATTCTTATATTGAAGACTGTTACGTTTCGCGTTGTGGGTTATACGTTTGACTCATGTTACTTTATTTTATTTCAGATGTTCCCAGCGCAATGCCTTGTTAGTCCTGCAGAAAATAATAACACCGCAAAGGATGTGATCTGTACAAGCAGTACTCCAGGAAGTTCAGGAGCACCGTCTGGTAAGTCAATTTATTATAATTTTTGAAACACTTAAACTAGAAGTAAAAATATTATATTTAATTTAAACTTTTCAGAATCGTCTGCGGAAGCCGACGTAAATATAGGAAAAAGAACCGCAGATATGACGAGTGATGAGCCTCATTCCAAGCGTCTTAAGAGCGACACATTTGATTTCGACCGGAAATTATTGGTATTTCTCACCTTGGATTGTCAAATCAGAAGAATCAACCGAGAAGATGAAGACAGGCTGCTGAAAATAAGTTGGCAAGGAGTTGAAGTTAGGACAGGAGACCGTATTATTGCTTATGTTACTGACGGAAAACAGTTCATGATGATTCTAGCTTCGGTAGAAGTGACTAGAGCAGACGGCAGCCTCACTACAAATTGGAGAGTGGAAAGGCCGGATGAAAGTTGCTTCAACGGTAAGGGATTATATTTTGTGGTTTGTCAAACAATTACTGCTAAAAAACTGTTTTATTTTCTCAAGTAAAACATTTTTATTCTCTATGTTTGCACGCACGAGACTAAGAAATTGTGGAAGATATTGTGAACAAATGTGAAAGTCAATTGAGTCTGAGTAATTTTTGTGTTGTTCTCACAACTTACGATTGTCACGATTGAAAGACTTTTAAAAAAAATTAGTATTCACTTTTTTTCAAATTTTGTACTTTATAACGCTCCATTAATTTGAAAGTACGCATTTCAAAGAAAGTGAGGACGATGACTAATTTTAATCAGAAATGCGAAGGACGAGTTTTAAACTAGGACAATGCAAGTTTATTTTTACTATTGTAATAGATGGTTGTATTGGAAACGGTTGAGACAGATCGAATTTTAAAACAAAGTTTTTCACGTTTTTGACGAGATTTTTACGAGTTTTGCATTGCTACCTTGATCAGTAAGTAATGAAGTATTTTCTTTTTGTTTTAGGTGAAGTATTTTGTTACGGATATTTTTGCATCTACTATCGGGAAAATAGAGAAATTCTTGACGAGTATTGGCTAAAAAGTTGGCCGAATTGGATGCAAAACATGAAAAACTATATTGGAACCCTAACTCTAAACGAGTTGTTCTTACCTGGGACACATGATAGCGGAGCCTACAGACACTACCAGAAGTTTGCGCCTGGTCAAGCTGGTCAACCCCCGGTACCCGTGACCGATGATCCATTGCACTGGTAAGACCTTTACTTCACCTTTATTTATTCTGGTTAATTACATTTACTTCATGGTTAGATTTCCTCTCAATTTAAGTTGAATAATGAACAAAAATTTTTAAAGTAGTATCTAAATTGTTTTTAATTTTGTATTGTTTGTGGCTTGTTGTTTCAAGTTCAAATATTCTCATTTGTTGTTGGAAGATTGAACAGTTTTTATAAGGCGATGAGTATCATTTTCTCGATAATTCTTTAGACGAAACCTTGTATATTTTTAACGGTGGTAACAGTTTTCATTCTCATTTTCTGACGTTTTTTGAATCAATCTCATTGCAATTGTAATTGTGTTCCGTTTGCTTTGGCAAACATTTTCTAAATTGTTCATAGAACCTGTAACTTCTATATTTTTGCATTGCCGTTTCAGAAAATCTTGTATTTAGCTTTTGCCGCAAGAGTTAGTTTTGAATGCTTTTGAAAATTCAGTACGTATAGTACAATAGCGTTCGTTGCAAGTATTTCCAATGGTTCAGTAAGTAAGCTATATAGCTTTTAGATGTACTAGCAGAGGGAACCGGCGGCAAACAATTTAGTGGAGTAGAATTTAGCTGTACAACTTATTATCATTTTTGTGTTGAGAAAATTTTGTAAGGAAATATCAGAATTTTTCAAAATAGTGTGTAAAATGAATTGCGCTGATCGCATTGTCCACTTTAATTTGAAGCTGGTTTAAACATTATCTTTCGTTGTAGTATTTGTTGTTTATCTCTCTGTTCCTACGAAGAAATATATTTACAAGTTTGTTTTTGACGAATAATTATTGATGTTTCCTGATTTAATAAATTCTGTGTTTTATTTTGTTTGCTTTAGCCAAGAGGAAACCGTATTTTCTCAGTTAGTTCACGGTATCAGGCTACTCGACTGTCGACCTTGCTTCTACGACCCACCGCCGAGGGGAGAACCCAACGGACTTGGTGTTGGCCATGGAGGGATTTGGACTGTATCCATGAGACATTTTCTGGAACAAATAGGAAAATTCTTGGCGGAAACCTTGGAAATAGTTGTCTTAGATGTGCATGAATTTGATAAGTATTTTCATGGAAGAAATGACCGACATGACACGCTACTGAATCTCATCATAGAAGTACTAGGACCACATCTTCTACCTACCTCCATGTCAACAAACTCAACTTTAAATGAGATTTGGAGTAGAGGAAAACGGCTTCTTCTGTCTTACAATGACGAAAATACAAGGAAGAGGTTCCCTTGGATTCTTCACCCGGAACTCATTCACGTAAGTACAAAACTCCCTTGCATTGCTTTCATATAAACAAAATTATACCAGTTTGTTTTTTAAATACGCAATTCGCAGCGATTAATAGAATAGTTGCTAATAGGAAGAAACTCAGTTTTAGGCTAACTTTGGTTTTTGCGTTTAGCTTTTTAACATTAAAAACACTGTGCGTAATAGAAGCTAACAAAAAGCATATTACAACTCACCAAAAAGCAATGAATAGTAATCATAGATTACGGAATTATTTTTTACAGAATTCATACAGAATAAGTATTGAATGGTTATTGAGATTGGTGCTAGATTCATAAAGTATTTGTCGTGAAAATCTTTTAATGAAACTGCACATTACATTACTTACGTATCTAAAGTAAAAACTTGTAAATGTTGCGCAAATAGAATTTTGAACCTCTGAAAGTGCAGTAGCTTATGCTGCAAAATTTATATTAGGATTTTCGTCTCGTTTTTATTTATTTTTTCACATGAAATAATTTTTGACTATTTTGCAGGGATGGGCCGACACAACGGATGTTCAGGAATTAGAAGACTTTTTAACGCGTGCGCTTGAGTCACACCAACTTGGATCGATATTTTGGTCTGCAAATGTCCAACTGACGTCAAGACGTGGTCGGGTACTGCGAATCCGTGCTGCGACCAGCCGAGTACCAGTATCTTCCTGGGTCATGAGAGAATTGTTTCGGTCAAAGGCTAATGTCGTCATCACTGATTACTGCCTTTCCAACATCGTGGTTGAAATTGGAGTTACTGCTAATTACATTCGCGGCTTAGCCAAGCAGAATTAGAATACTTCTGAAAAAAAAATTACTTTCAAATACAGTTGTGTAGTATACATTAAATTAATTTTCCCTGGGGTTTAGTAATGTTTAGTAACTGTTTTCCTAATACACACATAGAAATTATTTATACATTCCTCCTATAAATTTGGTGCGAACTTAAAAATAAATACGTCATTAAGCATACATTTTTTACTTCACTTCAGTTGTTATTTTTTGACTTTCAAATTTTGAGTTATTTACTTCTTGTTCAAAATTTAAGCAACGTTTTAAAATGATAAAATAGAAAAAAAGTACACAAGTAACAATTGCATAAGTAAAAAATCATCAAGAATAGTTAATGCTAAATCACACGTAATACCTTGAACTTTGAAATTCAAACACCGCATGTGTTATTAGTTTCATCATTAGGTTTAAGGCTGGTGGGTAATACATTTCTCTGACGTACCTACTTGTCGCGGGTGTAGTAGGTCACTAAAGTTAGTCCTACTATATTCTCCAAATTTTAATAATCCCCGATTAAAGTAATCGGCGATCAAAATTAGTCGGTGTTAGTTAGGATCTGGAAATCCGCATTTTGCCCTCATTACTCAATGTCCTCCTGAATAAATAGCACCAAATTTACTTACAAGAATTACAAAATGCAAAAATTTGCTAAAAAGCACATATTAAGAGAATTCCAAAATAAATAGAGAGAGTGCAATTTATTGACTCGATTTCAAAGAAAGGAGGAAACCTTTTTTTTTCGATTTTTTTATCGAGATTTCTATTATAACTCTACTACAGAATTGTTCGTCCGTTACCCGTTCTTCTGTCTTCTGTTTGACATCGATGACTGCAAAAACCGATGCAGCTGCAGGCGCCATTTTTTATTCGAAAGTCACGTTTGTACCTCCGGTGGTTTAGGACCAACCTCCGGGCAAACTCACTTCCGGTTTTTCGGTCAAACGTCAAAATGCCTAAAATTTAACGTGTTTTATCCAATCCCGCAAAGACAGTTGGGGCTACAGGCGCCAAATTTTGTAAATTAATGAGCTTTGTAAATGAGGAGATTTATAGCCAAACTGCAGTTGAAATTTACTTCCGGTATTTCAGGTTCAAACGTCAAATGTCAAAATAACATAAACTTAATTTATTAATCTTTTATTAATTCCTTTTAAAACCGCTGAGGTTACAGGCGCAAAATTGTGTAAATTAATTGGTTTGTAAATGGGGTGATGTAAGCCAATCTCCGGGTAGAGGTATATAGTATAGCTCTACAGGCTCAATATTTGGTACCTAAATAACGTTGATATATAGGTGGGTATATTCTTCGCTGACCAACAAACCCAAAAAATTGGTGATTTCGGGGACTTATTTGTGGAGTTTATTTGCATGAGTTCAATGCGCTACTTATGTTACGACGTGCGTTTGCAACGGTTTATTCCAACTGACAGGTCTATACCACTCATTAAAAGGTAGGTGAATGTTAACCACTCCATAGACAAAAGTCAATTAGCAAAGAAAAAAATTCTATAAGATAAATGAGTAAGTTTTGCTTTATTTACCAGTTGTGCCATGGAGAAGATTGTCATACAGCTGAAGATGCTAAATGAATACCACGAGAAAAATAAATAAGGGCTTTCAAACAAAAAAAACATGATAATACTAAGCTTACTTGTAATAGGTTTGCTCTTAAGGCCTCTCTAAAAATAGACAGAATAAATCTCACTCAAATAGATAAGCGAACAAATCAAAATCAACTAAATAAAAAAAACTGAATTAAACAGAAGCAGTTATTTTCAATAAAATAATTTTGTTTTGAAACTATTCATGTTACGACTTTACAAAAGAAGACTAGGTAGAACAGCTAAACTAACGAGTAGAACGTTTTTGGCACCAAAGCTGTATGCAATTCCTAGAAAACTGCTAGTTGGAATTCATAAACAAAAACCGAAGCTGCACAGGTCTTCCGGGAGTAATACAGTACGTCACCGTCTACGCATGAACTTATAAATCCAAGTGCTGTTTCAGCGATGCTAAAGTTGAAGCGGACTTTTAAATGAATAAAAATAAATAAATTTTAATTGAATTTGAGAATTTCCCTTCAAACCCAACGCAAAGCTAAGTTGGCGACTTGGGAGTAGCATTACCTGCACCGTCCTTTCATAGCAGACGACCATCAATATGATCAACAGTTTATTACTACTCATTGTTATTAAACTCTTATGGAACATTGGCTCGTTCAGCGCTGAGAAAAAATGTTTTCTGTCGGGTGAAGGAATTTCGCGACACCGTAACGGTAAGCAAATTACAAAATTACCCAAATGGTCCGAAGCAATAATACAAAAATATCACAACCAATCATACTTTACGGCAAAAATCACTTCAAATTGTGGCTTACAATGTTATTAAGAGCAGATATCTGAAAATACACCACTGTCTCGCTACGGTAGTAGTTAACTGGGCCATCCGTGAGGACCTAACGAGAAGATAACTATTAGTTTTGAAAGTTCTTAAAATCAGTGGTATAGTGAAACAGCGCTGTTTAGTAATTTTTGTATCATAAATTAAATTACATGTAAAATACACTAAAATTACAGACGTTTGCTTTACTTCGAGATATTTTTGATAAAATTTCAAAAATTCACCGAATCCTTAGAATCGACAACAAAGTTGAAATTAAACGAATTCTCCAATATTATTAAATCAGCCATTATGAATCGTTATTTTGTAAATAGGTAAAATACTTCAAATAAAACAAAAAAAATGGCAAGGCCAAACGAACCCATCCTAGTACAGAAATATATTAGAATAAGTTTCTGGTTCATCCTTGCTCAGGAGATTTTTCAAATACTTAAAATTGAGAGCAATATTTTCAAAATTCCACGATAACTTTCGTTTCAAACCCCCGTAAAATGTCATATGGATTCTTAAAAAAATTCTCAAAAGGTTGAGAATGAATATCGGCCGCTAAATACTCCACAGTGATGTCTTTTTCCTCCAATCGTCCGTCCGTGCTTCTGCTGGCACAGACGGGAGATGGCGGTAATATCGCCGACGCTAACTTCATAGCATTCTCAAGAACAATTTAACTTAAGAAGCATAAAACTACTATTGCAAGTACACTTCAAACCAAAATAAGGCACTCATAGATATACATAAAATAATTTTCGGAAATCAAAACTAAAAACCCCCTGTGTCAAGGGGTCTGATCCTTATCCCTCACTTCAACAACCAATAAATGACCCCCAATACCGGAAAATTGGTCTCAACATGATTTCGCTAGTTTAGCAAAAAATAATTAATTTCATGTGAGGGCTTTTAGCGACAAAACTAGAGATGCAGTCAACTATTGAGTATAAAGTGGCGTTATTTCATAGTTAAACAAGTCTGACACAAGATTTAATTTGAATACGAGAGTACCAGTTTAGTACCAAGAAGTGGAGTTTTAGCATTATATTTAAGTCAGCCAATATAACAAAAAATGTGTGCCAAGATCACACATTTACCTCGTAAACCCAAAATGTTTTAATACGAACCAAATACCTTCAACCGCTATTAAACGTATACAAAAAAAATTCTGACATTTGACTTGCACTCAAACGAAGGTTTGGTTTGAGTCTTAACCTAAACAATCTTGTAACTGTCTTGTTTCAATTGGAAAATCGAGCTTGAGATATGTTAAACATGATAATTTGTAAGAAGGAATTAAAATTTTTTAACAATATTTCACAAATAGTTGTGATGTGCACGGCCGTTAGTAGAGGCTTGTCCACCATTACTCTAACTCACATGGCATAATGGCTCGAAAATCGATAAAATTCGACATACCCTCACATTGGAAGGCACCAAGAGGTAACACGCGGACACCAACCATGCTAACATATGTTGTAAATGTGAAGTGAACGTAGGTGATTAATCGATGTGTGAAGATGCGATGTTATGGAAACCCAAAGATCAGATGCTTCAATTAATTGTGGAGATGACTCGCAATTGGATCCAATTGATTAGAAGCTTTAATTAACGTTTTAGGAAGAATAATAATTGAAATTGAATTGCTAATTGAATGTAACCTGGATTTCTCTTCTTGACTCTCAGAATTACACCAAATTATATGTATACACAAAATGTCTGACTACTGCTTGGGTCCCTATCAGTTCAGATCTGAACTACAATGGTCTAAACAATGGAACTTATTCATTTAAGACTAATTGATAAAATAGAATATGTACCCAAACTACTAAAAGTGAATTGTTAGAAAATAAGTTTGTGTTTGCCGCTGCCTATTGCTTTGGCTTAAATTTAGAATACTGACACAATCGTCAGGTGGCGCATCGTTCCAAACAAAATGTAACATTTAATAACTTTTTGACATAGGGCAGCGGCCCAATTCCAAGCATGCGCAGGAAATTGAAGATTTGCTGCGGCGTTTTGTGAAATTCTAATGAGAATTCGCAAGGGTTCTGGATTTCACATTTTCGCTCAACTCAAGGATGCTCTTTTCTTCCTCCAAACAAGAGTGAGAGAAATGAAAATCTCCTCTACCATGCTAATTCTCATAAGAATTTTACAGGGCGATGCAGCAAATCTTCAGTTTCCTGCGCATGTGTGGAATTGGGCCGCTGCCATATGTCAAAAAGTTCTTAAATATGTTGTGTTTACAACATATATCAGCATGGTGGCTGTCGGCGTGCTAACTCTAGGTGCCTTCCAATGTCAGCGGTGTTTGGTTGTTGGGGGAGTGGTCAAATTCTTTGAGAAGGGTCAGAGGGTCCTTCCCAGGGGGTAACTTTCCCCCAAACCCTTCTGTCCCTAAAACGAAATCTTACTCTTTCAATGTACCGCTATTAGCGCATGAAGGGCAATCTGCGCCATTATTACATATGTATTTCGATTTTTTTTTTATAAAAATTTTCAAGTTTGCACATTTTATGTGCATTGACTTATGAAAAGGGCAGGGGCCCTTATGGGCATCATGAGTTTTTGATTTTGGGAGGAAATTCACACTGAACTTAGCTCACCAACTTTTATTCTTCGTAAAATCAGAGTCAAAGCTAAGATTTTGGTTAATGGTTCCTTGTAAGGGTACCTGTACCGTTAGCGACATAATTTTAAAAAGCAAACTCAGGATTTGTCTATTGCTCACTTGCCCCACTCCAACCCTCAAGGGGGGGGGCGATGACAAACGGAAGTTGCATTAGGTCATCTACAGTACAGGTCAGCAATTGATCACAATTTTGTCACGGTCACAGCGTCGATAACCTCAAGACGCCGTAGTTAGCCATAGTCGAATTACATTTTTATCGCAGACGTGTGTCTGCTTATCTATTTGTCCATAGCGTAGAGTTCATTTCTTGTTCTTGGGTTCACATCTATAAATAGGGTGCACGTCGTTTTGCTGGAGTTCACTTCTGGTTTGTCTCTGTTCTTGTCCAGCCATGTCCACCAATCCCATTTTCGATTTTGCGCCACCGTGACCCTTGACCTTGTTGCCATATTGTTGCATAATAAAGAGCCTTTGTCATTTTAGTCCGTTTTCAGTCCATCGTTGAGTTCATTGTCCTTGCCAAGCATGTGCCGCGCCCCACCTGTACCGATTTAGCGAATCCACAACCGTCGAGCCGCCGTGTCACCAAGTTTCGTTGGCGCCTCGTACAGCTTCACATTGTGGTTGAAAATATTTTCCATGATAGCAAATTGCCTGTATCACAGTTACCTTTTTTGGAAATAGCTACTCTGGTACACATTACTGTGTATGCCTGCGTTGATACCAGTGAGAAATATTATGGCAAGCAGATGGCTACCAGTGCCAAGTTTCTCAAAAAATGAAAGAGAAACAATCGATCGTGCTGCGGTTTAATTTGTCACGTGTTTTGTAGCGGTTTTAGCCGCTACGGAGACAAATAAATTACAAATTGAGACACAATTTAAGGCAAGAGTGAATGCACTTTTAATTACTCATAAAGTGCTAAATGAACAAATAATGACTATAAAACAGCTCAACACTAAAATGAATTGTTTGTGAAATAATAATGTGAGAAACGAACTCTTGAATAAATTGACAAATTTATAAAAAGTTCCAAAGAGGGGACCATGTGAAAACTTAAAATTTACACGCTATTTCTCTTAAGGATTTTTGGAGGCTAAATAAAATTTTCGAAATTTTGAAAAAGTTTATGGCCATGGAGTAAAAAGCGAGATAAGGGGTTAATTTTAGAACTAGTTGAATCTATATTTTGGATTTCGAGCCAATAGGACGCGATCACGACGCGGGGACCCCTCGTTAGTGAAAATCAAGAAAACAAACTCAAGTATTTAGAAAAACCATTTAACATTAATTTAAGGTGGGTAATCTAAAATTAAATCTAACAACTTTAACAAAAAAAAACATAATTTTAAGCGTGCATCGTCAATACAGTCAGAGGTCACGATGATGAGTCTTGTCCAATATTGGGAATGTCCATGTGACAACAACTTAAGAGAGATGTAATGTAGTCGAGATCCCAGGAGTGACTGAGTGACTTTTGTATTCTCTTCTCCTTCCTCGTGACCAGAATCGAGGAAAAGGGAATGTGCGGCATGGGAGAATATGTGACAAGGGGAGGAGTCAACGCGACTTGCCCCTGGTCCCAAGAGTGGACACACGGTGGCGTGGTATGACAGGGATTGAGGTAAGGTGGACGCACAGGTGTGTCAAGAGTCAATTAAGGGAAAAGTGGCGAGTATCGCCACAGTTAACAGAAGTCCTTCACCTTGACCTCTGTGAAAGTACTGAAGGCACTGGCCTTGAAACTGAGACAAAAACTGATGCTGATACGGCCTCTTGTACACAGATTGACCTCCACGGAAGAGTACCCGATAAGGTTGACATTGTTGCTGAGTCGTTGAGCTCGCGGCTTTGCTAGTGCGGGATCTTGAGCTTGAAAATTTGTAATTAGCGAACTTCTCAGAAAGTAATGAAAATGATTTATTTACACTTAGAATTATTTCGAGCGATTTGTGCATTATACAGTTTGTTTTAACGGCCCCATAATTTTTGCCAAAGTTTTACTATGCGATTTTGGTGAGTGAAATGTCCTCACGGATGGCTGTTATGAGTCTCTGTAACAACATTGCTTTAGTAATTTTCTAAATAACCTACGCTAAGACTAATTAAGATAATGAACTTAATTCTTGGTAATTTTGACCACATGTAGTAAACCCTAGCAAACTAGGTAAACTACCCTTCCCTCTACTTTAATTTTAGAAGCCGCCATGCTCTCAATTCTTTACAATACTATTACAATGCTCTAAAAAGCACGTCTATATACTAGGACGGTATTTTTTGGCATATTGAATAAGTTGTTGTAGATATACGGACTGTATTGCCAATCAATTTTCAGTTTATGATATTGTCACATAATGTTCTAAACAGCTTCGCTGCGTGAAGGTTTCTGATTGTTTAGTAATTTGTATTGTCATTGGCTGCTGGTGACATGTCAACTGGGGGCGTCAAGGGCAATAAAGAGGGGGTGTAGCTCAACGGTTGAGTGACCAATGCGATCAAAGTGGACTACCTGTAGTAGTAACGAACGTCGACTCGGATCTTACTTAGACCCAATGTGACAGTACTAGGGCACTCCTATGAATAGGCAGCACCATCAACCAAGTCGAACAGACTAACGAAATACTACCTGTAATGGAGATACATAACTGATAAGACTACAACAAAATTAGTGCCAATTGATGACACAAAGGTCAATGGTCACCCTGACACAGGTCACTCACGCAGACGCAACCCCTTAGTCGTGTCGCGTTTGAGAAATTAATATAAATGCTGTGCCGTCGTGGATTCCAGTACAATTGTAACGTAAATTATCAGAATTTTCAGGATCGTCTCCAAAACAAATTGGAGGGATCCTCCTCCTTTAAAGCGATCTCCAGACTTGTGACCGGAAGCTAAACGGTGACGAATACAAGACTACCTCTATTACTAGTTGGCTACCGACCGTCATATCCTATTCCCAAGTACCCAAAGTAACTAAGATTGATTGATTTGATTTATTTGACAATTGGCAATGCCCTAGTCAACATGGACTGAGATCCTTAGGTACATATTTGATT
>JAQFYP010000732.1:0-19935 GCA_034694865.1 Bilobella braunerae | reverse complement strand
GGCAGCGTGACCTTTGGTGACTGCTTTTTCTGCATGTTTGCTGAAATTTCCTGTATAGGAAAAAGTAACACCTAGGTAGGTGTACTCTTTGGCTTTTTGAATTTCATTGCCTCTCTATTTGAATGTTTCATTTTTTGAAAATCGGCTTGATTTTGAGAACACCATCACTTGTGTTTTCGTTGTGTTTACTTCCGAACATTGTGCGTAATAGAAGTTGGATGCCAGTACTATTTTGCTTTGAAGCGACTCTTGAAAGGCGGCAACAATTACCAGGTTAAGCAGGTTATTAATAATTGCATTGGCAAGATGTAGGCCGCCGAGTTGAACTTTGGCAAATACACTGGATAGACCTTCAATGTATAGTTTGAACAGAGCTGAACTAGCTGATTCGCCGTGCAGAACCCCTTTTTAGAATTATAAGCTGTTTGACTCTCCATTAGTTGTTCTGACTTTAGCTGTGGCTTGCGAGTAGAGGGTTTTGAATACTCGTATAAATTTGAATGAAACAACATAGTACGCCAGGGTATTCCAAAGTATTTTGTGATTAGGAGAATCGAAAGCTTGTTTGAGATCCAAAAAGCAAGCATATAGCTTGTTGTCATTTCTGAGTTGCTTTTGGATTAGGCCATTGAGTACAAAATTCTGATCGGTTGTCGACATACCTTTCCGAAACCCAGCTTGAAATTTAAAAACCTTATTGTGTTTTTTGCTCTAGTGGGAAAAACGTTTGGTTAGAATGGTGGTAAAAACTCTGGTGATTGTGTTCAATAGAGAGATTGGTCTGTAATTCCCAGGAAAATCAAAAGAGCCCTTTTTGTATATGGGAACAATGATCACCATGTTGTTGGAGTGATTCCGGTATCATAAATGTTCTGGAAGATCTCACATATCTTGTGTAAGAGTAAACCATTTATAAGTTTCCAAATGTTATTGCTGATCTTGTCTGGGTCGGGTGATTTTCAACTTTTGAGAGATTTAATGATTAGGCGCAGTTACAAGGCATGAAAAGGTGCGTCAAGTATAGGAACCAGTTCATTTGTGGCGCTCGATTTTTAGTGAACATTTTGCTTCTGATCGTATTGTTTGAAAAAGTGCCTTTGCTATTTCTCGAAACATTTGTGTTGTTTTGCACATTGCGTGGACGATTGACGTGAGCATTGATTTCCTCCAAAAATTGAGCTGGTTTCCGAGTGTCCTGGAAGGCTTTTACTCTTTGATCGTAAAATTTCTACGATTTTAAATTGCACACTCTGCGATATTCCCACAATAGGGTGAGGTAAACTGACAATGCAGTGGAATTCTTTCCTGTTTTTTATACATCGATTTGCCTGTAGGCGTAGGGCCTTGCTCTTTTTGTATTTGGCGTTGACACACTCTTTAGTGAACCATTTAGGCGGGAACGTTGTGCCAGACTTTGAAGTCTTGACTAAATCTACATTAAGGCACTTCTGGAATACTGCGTTGGAAAACGGGCATATTGATGATATCCTCGTTGGTGTAAGAGATCCGATGCTAGAGTTTAGTTCTTTGGCAAACCTTCGTAATCTCTCAGGTGATGTTGGCAAACAGATGCGTTCTCTGTGCGCTTGGTTTGACTTGCAAGAGGTCCTTATATTCTGCTTTGCCATGATAAGGAAGTGCCAGGAGTGTGAATTATTTAGTACTGCAAAACTCTCTATGTACGGAGTGGCAGCGTCGGAGTGAAGGAATAAGTCAATAAAGCTAGAGTCTCCGGAGGTAAATGTGTTATCCCCGTTGAGACTGAGCCATTGCCGATAGCAAGTCCAGTCTCAGCGGAGTAGGGTATTGCCATTTTTGTTGAGTTTTGTGTCATGACTTGTCCTGTCTAGTCCATGAATTGAGTTAAGGCCATGTGTTCTAGCATTGGTGTCACCCATACATAATTTAACATTGTGATTTGAGTTTTGAAAGAAATCCATTAGCTCAGTCAGTTTTTGGTTGTAACTGCCATCATCCTACATCATCATCAGAAGAATGTGAAGAGCATTTTTTGGGTCAATGTGCAGATTTCGAAAAATGATGTAAAAATTAGATTCTTTAAACTGGGTGATTTTGATGCTGGGTAGAGTTGTGTTTATTCAAACTAATAGCCCACCATAGGGCCTGCCTGTTGAGCCTTTACCTGCCAAGATTGTAATTAATTCGTAATTATTTCTGAGAGTGGAGTTCACAAATTTTTCCGCAGTTGTCATTGTTTCCGCAAAGCAAAATAGTGTAGGGTTAATTTGTACAATGTCGTTGAAGAACAATTGAGATTTGTTTTGTTACGTCCTAAGTCCTGTTACGTTGTAGAAGAGAAGAGAAAAATGTGAGTTTTTAACAAAATGGTGTATCGTCGGTGTATTATGGTCAGTAGATTGTTGATCTGGGCTGCCGAGTTCTCAGGAGTTGGATGGGGTGGTCTCTGGTTTAGCCCCGCCGTTGGATGAGACATTTTTGCCACTACGAGAATTGTTCAAACTTTGAAGGGCCCTGCTGTCCGACTGGTGGACTTGCCGCTTTCTTCATTGCTCAGCTCGAGTTTCAGGTGTTAGATCTGCAGTAACTGAGCAACGTTGACCCCTGAGTTGATTTCAAAGCTTGAGCACTTGGTTCCGAAAAGCTACCGATTGCATTCGGACTTTATCGGTCTGGGTTTGTCAGCGTTTGGTTTGAATATCCCAATGCGGTATGCTACTTCGGCAGGGGTGTTTATTTATTTTATAAAGTTTACAGTTAAAATGAGAGCCCTTATATGTCTTATAAGTTTTCCAAGAGAAAATTTTGTTGTCATTTTTTGTTGTTTTATAAAATGATCCAATAATACTTCTCTCAATGAAGGATTTGCAACGTATGCAATAAGATCAAAAGTGAAGCAAAATTAGTCTTTTCCAATGCGGTTATCTAAATTAGGAATACGGATTGCTTCCTCATTATTTAATGCGTTTTTCTTATTTGAAACATACAAATAAAATATTTTATAAAAGTAGCCATTTAGTAAATGTGCGGCAAGTTGTCGCCTCGTCACCGTCAATTTAGCTCTTTTTCTCACTGTCAAGTTGTCGCGTCACTTCTCGCATCTTTTAGTTTGAGAGGTATATAGCAAAGCGTCAAGTTATCACTTATGTCGCCTCAGTCATTTTTTTTTAAAATGGAGGTGAAGGTGTAACAACTTGAAGATTCAAGTCATCGCCTCTTTGTAATAGTAAATTAGCGTCAAGTCAGCGCCTCACCTCAATGAGGCGAAGAGGTGACAACACTCCTGCGGTGCCTCAAGTCATCGCCTCGCCTCTTTAAATTAATTTTATGTAAATATTTAATATTATTTTATTTTATATTAGCTTTTTACTTTGTGCTAGGAATGATTCTTGAGGGTAGGATATTTAATATTTAAAATATATTTATAAAGATATTTATTTTTTTATGTTACGTTTAGGTTTAATTTATACTTTTTCGAGTTTTTTAAATTAAATTTTTTATGGTAGGTTTAGTTTTTTTGGTAAAAGTTCAATTATGGTTCCAACTTTTTTTTTTATACATGCTTTGTTTTGTTGTGCGTTTCAGGTTTAGGTTAGCGGCTTGAGAGTTATCTTTTATCCACGTGTTTTTTGAAATGTTCAAATATTTACTGTTTAGGTTAGGTTTAACCTAACCATAAATATTTGTACAACTAATTTTCATTTTATAGTTATTAGGTTATGTTTTGCATTAAACAATTGTAATTACGTGTTGACCTAGTGTTTTTGCGGTAACCTAACCTAACACAAATCAATGTCAGAATCAAAATTAACTACACACAAAAAAACTAAATCCTACAAATGAAATACCTAGCCTAAACGTTTAAGAAATATACCGTGGAACCGCAAAACAATAAAAAGAAAGTGTTAACTAAATTAAACTTGATACCAAAAGAATACCAAAACCTAAGCTAACTTGAGTTCAATTTCAAACACTAGAAAAAGTACAACTCAAACCTAAGCCTAAACTTAATTTAAAGGAAATAAAAATACAAAAAATCCTACACTTATGAATCTAAGCCTAACTCAAAAGTATAAGCTATTTAAAAAAAAAATTAATAAAATCATATGAAATTTGTTATATAAAATAATTAAAAAAATCAATTTACTGTGGCGAGGGGACGAGTTGAAGCACCAGTGGGGGAGTGTGTCAAGTTAAATACCTTAATGTAACAGTTTGCGAGAGCAGGGGTTGGTATTGAAGGATAATTGTGGTGTTGAAATTTAAATGCAATTTTCATTTTGAAGTGGAATTCGGAACCACGAACGGATGGTCGAACAAAACAGAAATACGACAATTACTGTGGAGAACCTAATCCAACCATATGCTTGTGCAGTAGCTTCAGGACAAATGGGTGTATAGAATTATGGTCGGTTTATGTTCAAGTTTATGTTATGAGATCAAGTAGATCTCATAATGTCCTTTCTCTGTAATTGGAACCAAAAAACTGTAACGTCTATGTCTTCATCATACAAAAATGCTCATATTTTTCTAAACTAAAATAATGTAAGTTTCAAGTATCAATGTACCATGCCTCTATTTTAGAGCAACAGACTCTAATTTTTAAAAATCAACTGGGTTGGTAGTCGTGACCGGTCGTTCCCTCCCGGACTTTCCCTCCCCGAGACTTTCCCTCCCGGAAATTCCCACCCGGACGTTCCCTCCCGGACTTTTCCTCCCCGAGACTTTCCCTCACCGAGACGTTTCCTGCCCGGGACTATCCATCCCCGAGACATTCCCTCCCCGGACATTGCCTCCCCATTAAAAAATTATAATATTTTTTTAATATTAATTAAAAATATTCTTCCATAACATATTAAAGGGTTTTAATTTTAGATTCCATTTAAAATTTTAGGTTCCAATTTATATAACTAGGATTAGTGCTCAATTTAGTAGTTTTTAGGTTTGGTTTAAATAATTAAATATAGGCTTGTTTGTTTTGGTTTTAGGATTGGATTAGGTTTAGGTTTGGTTGGGTTTAAATAGTGCAGTGTTTTATTTGTATTTTGGGTTAGGTTTAGCTTTACATAGTGTAGTGGTATATTTGTATTTTGGGTTAGGTTTAGGTTTATATAGTGTAGTATTATATTTGTATTTTGGGCTGGGTTCAGTTTAATTAGCATAGTATTATATTTGTAATTTGGGTTGGGTTTAGGTTTTATCAGTATAGTATTTTATTTTTTCTTGGGCTAGGTTTAGATTTAATTAGTACAGTATTATATTGGTATTTTGGGTTAGGTTTAGATTTAAATAAATAGGATTAAAACATATTTTTTTAATTATTATTAGAAAAATAGCAAAAAAAAAAAATTAATGGGAAAGTCCGCGGAGGGAATGTCTCGGGGAGGGAAAGTCTCGGGGAGGGATAGTCCGGGAGGGAACGTCCGGGAGGAAATGTCCAGGAGGGAAAGTCCGGGAAGGAGTGTCTCGGGGAGGGAAAGTCCGGGAGGGAACGTCCGGTAATCGTTGGTAGTTCGGGTGGTGTTGAGTCAAACTCCAGCCAGATGAACTTCCACTGTTCCAAGGGTCAAAGGTCAAATATCGAAAAGTTCAGGTCTGATAATTTTAACATACACTATTGTATCATTTTTAGCCCTGCGGCGCTACCTTTAAGTAGAAATCCTTGGTAACAGAAATAAATTTAGGTCAAACACCAGTCAAAATCTTACTGTCAGGTTTCCCAGAAACAAAAATATCAAATATTAGGTTAGGTTAGTTTTAACCTAGTTTTAGTTTTAGGTAAGTTTTTTGTTTTCTTATCCTATTGGAGTATTGAGGTAGATTCCACAGAAAACTTAAACTTAGTAGGTATTTGATACATGTTTTAAAAGGCTTGAAGAAAAATCAGATATGGTTTTTAGCCTATACTTTTCCAATAGTTATTTTCATAATAGTTTGGATACCTAGTTCTATATTGCAAGGTTTCACGGTGCAGAGCACGGCGCTACTTTTACTGTTAAAGCTTCTAGCAATCAAGTGGTGCGGCGAAGCTAATTGCAAATAAAATCAATAAACATTTTTAACTTTTGTTTCACGCAAATGTTACGGTAGAAAATTGCAACAAAATTAATTTCGTAATTTTGAGTTCAGCCATTAGAATCATAGTAACCTTGCGTTTCATGTAAACCTACCAAAATAAAAACATTTTGTTGTTTTGGAAGTAATTTGAGGGGCCATCAAACTGAGGAGATAGGGTATGAAATCACCAGCGTCATTGCGACCATTATGCCGATTCGCTTTTTTTCCCTTCAGACAAGGAAAACCCGAACAAAAAAAACAAGACTTCGGTTTTCTGGGTGATATGAACGTCATCAAAATGGAGGGAAGCGTTAGGGGTCATCTGTGCCTTTGAAACCAGTACAATTTTGCGTTACACGCAAAATTAGCAAAAATCAAAAATAGTTTTTTGTTGTTTGTTTTTAGTTTTTTTTTGTTCACGAAGTGAACAAAACAATTGTTAAGATTCCCGTGTACCATCTTTGAACATGATGTTTGTTGTTATACGCTTTATCCAGCTTTAACTTTACATTTTTCTCCAAATTTAGACCGTTTGTGTTCATAAAAACTGAGTCTTTAATCCACAAATTTTTATATACTGACAACATTAAATTCTGTCGATTCGGAGACAACAATCATATTTTAAAGACAATATCTTTACCAACTTCATTTTGGAGGAAGAATCATTGCTAATCATCGGAAGGATTTGCACGCCGCATAACAGTTGACAAAGAGATTCACTGCTGCAAAATTCAAAAAGTTTCTATTTCTGGAATTGTTTTTTTCTTATGCTAAATGGAGCACTTAATATTCCTAAATTCAAATTGAAATGTTGCTGATGCTTTTCATGGCTGGTGTTGACGTACGCGGCACCAGTAGGAAATTTAATTATGTATAGAAGTTGTAAGATGTTTGAAGGTTACCAGTTTTTTTAGAGTTCTCTGGATTTGCGTGCTTCCACGCTTGAAATTGGAGATTTGGTTAAGTTTCTTAAAATCGCAACATAAAAATAAATGTTCTAAGGGGAAAATTTCAACGCCTCAATCAAAAAGTCTTACAATAAAAAATCAGGTGGTGCGTTGTATTGGCACACCACCACCACCGGTGCGTTAATTAGGCAAGTCATCACTACACAAATTGATCGTTCGTTTGAGAAATGAAGCCAATGATTTGTCTTGGACAATTGACTTTTAATGGCTTTAGCATGACCATGCTAAAAAAAGGTTGATGATATATGATGTACTAAACAAAATGAAGTCTACTGTTCAATTAATTTATGTTCCATTCTAAGTTATATATCTCTGTAAAATGTTTCAACTGAGTATGAAGAAAAGAATTTGCCAAACATCAATGGCTTCGTATTCCGAAAAATTTTGTATTCCCATACGTATACTTCAAATAAAAATGGCTCATTTTAGCATTCCTTTGAACTTTAACACAATCGCAGTAATAGCTTCATTGAAAAAAGGTAACCCAATCTACTTCAATTTCAACCAAAATCTCATTCACTTTTATTATATTTTGTCGAAACTTTAGTACAAGTTGATCCTCAATTCTGCTGTCAAATTATAATTTAGTTTTTCTGACATTTTTAAATTACCAATTGGTAAATTACATACTTATCTAAAAACAAATGATGGGAACTGCTGTATATTACACTGGGCTCCAGACTGAATTGTCTTTAACTTCAAAATACTCAATACAAGGCCAACAAGACACAGAAGGAACAAAGTAAAAATCGAATCAATTACAGGAGAATCTTACACTAAATTATGCAAAATTGAATTGAAACAATACTTTGCATTCAAAAGATGTTTGATGATGACTGCATTTCAAGTGCTTAAATGTCACTTCATCTAGTCTTTCATAAAAGCATTCTGCCACTTGCGTGGGACCGCGTTGTTGCTGGCAAACCAGGATAAAATTTTTGTAAAAAAAAAAATGAAAGAAGAAGCAATGACAAACAGCCATGTGTGTTGTTTTATTTTTACGTATTAAAAAAATGTATCAAGTTTTTGACGTGCGCTGGTTCAAAAATATGAGTCAAGGATTGATTCAATACAGTTAATTGAAATTCACGAAAACAAAATTCGAGGAGAATTTAACGTCACGGTTTTAATATGTGAAAAATAATTGAAAAAATACTTTTAATTTCCTACCTTTCATTTTTATAGCAACAATTTAACTAGCAACAAATTGAAAAAGTACCAGGTAAAAGTTATCACAAGCAAATACTATTCACTTTATTTGTAAAACAAACTCGAATTATGACAAAACAAAATCAATCGTAGCAAGTGAGGGTAACAACTTGGCACTTTTCAAGGACAATTTTTGTTTTAAAATGTTTCCTTTTTCAACTCTACAATCCAAATCTGCTTGACTGTGGCTTGATTCATTTCACAGCTAAGATTTTATGGAATTCTAACAGCAATATTGACTGAAGAAGTAGAATTATTTTATTATAATTCTAACTGTAATTGAAGTTTATTTTGACTTTAAACTATTACTGTATTAATGCTAATATGTAATTTTTATGTTCCAGGTATATTCTCATATTTATGTAGATCTGGGCGGGCCAAATTCATCAAATAAGTCGAAGATTAATTGGATTAAATTGATAAGATTAAAAATGGCCAATGGTATTGGTATTTTAATTGCAAAGAAACTCGCCTAAACTTTCCATGGATTTGGAGAGCAGGTGCAGAACTGCAAAAGCAACATGCCAAGCTGACCCGAAAATGTGACAAAGAAAATTAATGCAAGCTTCGGGAAAATTTCTTTTTTTGGAATTGCTCTATTTTGATGCTAAATTACGTACTTAATATTCCTAACTCCAAAATGAAGAGTCGCTCGCTCGCGCTTTCCATGGTTGGTGTTGACGTACGCGGCACGAGGCAAATTAATTCCGTACAGGTTGAAGGATAATTGAAGGTTGCCAAAAGTTTACCATACTTTTTATTTCATTTTGGATCGACGTGCTTCTATGCTTGGAATATTTCGGGTGAACTTTCTTATGATCGCAAAATCATTTGCTTAGAAGGAACTTACTTTATTGATTTACACATGTTGCGAGTATGAATTCATAATTGTTGTTTACTATGACAGGTTCACTATTTTGATCTAAAGTAGAAGTTTTAGTAAAACATGCACAATAATTTTTTTTATCTAATTTTTCTTAAAATGTGTGGTGAGTCTTCGAGAACAATATGAGAATTGTTGCAGAACTTCTTTTTCTGCAGCTGCTTTCCTGAGAAGTTCTAGGCCGCAGTGTATATTTAAAATTTGTAAAAATAAACAAATAGAAAAAAAGCCAAATCGACTGTTTGGATATATGAAACCAAATTTTTACATCATATTGACACACGCAGATCTCTAAATATGGATAAAGAATTCAGTCAACATAAATGTGTGTGTTTATTTTTACCTCTGAAAATAACATCATGACAAAAAAAAATCTTAAAATGTTGTTCTCTAAGGAGGAAAAATAAACATGAATCCTTGGGTTAATAAAAAAAAAGAGTATTGGTTTTTAGAGGAAAAGTTATGGCAGGGTATACAAATTTGGGCCTACAACGATTTGCAACCGTTTGAAATTTCTGTCAATATACTTTATTACGACTGGAAGATGTTTAATGTTGTAGGACTTCTTCCTGCGTTTCACAAAACATTTTTGATAAGGTTTTTGGATTTTTCTTAACTTCGGATCCGTTCTTACAATACCGTGACGTTATTAACTTTTTGCTAAGTTTATTCTACTGAAGCTAAAGAATCACAAACTATTATACTAAAGTGAGGATCTACAGTCAGTCAGTCAGTATAGGATCTACATTCAAATCCGTGGATATTGGGTCGTGAATCTCAATAATTCGACCCAATCAAGCGCTAACTTTTTTCCTTCGCATCTTATATTTGAATCATAGTTCTAAAAATGTTCACAAGTGAACATGTAATTATTTTAATTGTTGATTGCTAATGCTGGTTTGACCATTTGGACATTACATATATGTTTAAAGCAGCAATATCATTTCCAGGACACATTACAGTAAACAAAATTAGAACTCAAGAAATAGATTCCATGATGGATGCACTTAATTGAAAATAGATTCTAGTGGCCTTTGTCGAGTTAGGATTTTGTGCAGGTTAAACTATTTTCTTCTTTAACGGGCAAAAGTTAGTTTTGATTTTACCGACTTTCTAAACCTCACCGACGGCCACCTCATCTGGGTCACATCAAAGTTGAATAAATTCTACTTTAAAAAAACTTTTATGATGTAATTCTGAAATTGTCAGGTAATATAGATCTATTATCTTCAAAACTTGTTTGTAACTTTACAATTTAAAAGATTCTGAAAAACAAGCTTTGCTTATGAAGCGTATATACGCGGATTACATTATTTATGCAGAGATTTTATGTTTCATGGTTTCTTTATTCATGGCAAATTTGGCAATGTTATGACATAATATTTAAGACCTCACTACTGTGGATTTACACCAAAATAATTATAAGAATTGTTCTTACTTATTCTTATCAAAATAGTTTTATGTAAATTACATGTAAACACGGTTTAGTTAATAAAATTAAAATTACACTTTTTACAATCAATTTTACAATTTCAGATTGGTTACAATTTCTTCAGTATTTCTTATCTTTTCCTAATGCTATCGTTTCCATTTTGTCTATATTTTAACCTTATGTATACCATATCCTAATCCTATTTTACTCTCAACTTAAATGCCATATCATAACATTATCTTAAGAATATCTTAATTCTACTTTGACCATTTGTTAATAATTAGGTTCCCAATATCTTTTCAGATTTATCCGGGTGGTTTTCTCAAAAATTAACCGCATACACTGTAAAAAACAGCCTACTTTGGCTACCATTAGTATTTTTTGGCTTCATCTGGAGACTAACCCCTAAATTAATAAAAACTACTTATAATTGATAAAACCTAAGCATTCTAAACCTTCGCTTAAACCAACAGATCAATTCTTCATTTTTATTTGGACAGTTCCACATCAATTTCTTAATAATTTAGGGTTTAAAATTACTATTTGTGTTTTTTCCTCGTTTATTAGAATGTCATTTTCATCCACCGTTTTCAATACATTTATGTCTAACTTTAACTAAGGTTAAAAACCACTTCGTATTCGTTAACCATGTATTCTAACTAGGTTTTGAATTTAGAAAAGCTACCAATAGATGGCGTTTAATTGACAATTTAGTCGATTCTACAAACAATATCTAATAACAGTCCTTTTTTTAACAAACACAAATTTTGTGTCCTCTATAAATGTTAAATATATAAATAAAAATATGTATATATTTATATATAAATTATTATAAAAAAATATTCTGGTAAAACTCACAATCAATAGGCAATTGTATTAAGTTGAGAGATTTTTTTATTGCCCCATTATTTTTTTGTTAATAAAATTGGGATTTTCTATACGCCTGTAACTCATTTAGTTAATTTTGATTTGGGCGAGTTTGACAAATTTGTTGAAAAGTATGATTTCTCAAATTTTAAATTTTGAATTAACCAAACGAGCAAAGGCCCCTCCGAATTATGTTTAAAACGCTAACATTGTTATTACTGGGCTGCTCAATACCTCATTTCTGTACAGTTTGAAATCAAACTTAAATTCTAACTGAAAATTTGTGTCGGCAACCATATCCAAAAATAATCCGGTCGTATTGTAACTTTGGAATCCTGGAAACTGATAAGCCTAAACAGTTTTAGTAAGCGCCATTTACTCAAAGCCTGCAGTATTGGATTACCTGGCAATCTTTCACAAGGAGAAATAACTAAAAACAAAAGAATCAGGGCTACAAAATTAGAGCAAAAGACTCAGGATTCAATTAAAACGATAATGGTGTCTGAAAACAGAGTCATGTAAAAAAAGTAAAACAGATTCAAAACAGGCTACGGAATCATTCTTTAGAATTTGTTGAAAATATGCTAAAAGAAAAGGAAATAATTTATTTGTACGTAGCTGTTCCTATCACTTTAGAATCCCAAATTTTCTCAAAATCACAAATTACTCTAACATATGTGTGTCGCCCCCAGGATCAACGAGGTTCACATTCTAAACGAGGAGACGCATGATAACGAGAAAGAATTTGGTTAGGCTTGCCATGGCAAAACTTAAAATTCTCAACGCCACCCGAGAAATAAAATTAGGAACCATTTAAGCTAATAAACAATAAATAAATAAAATTAGTTCACACGGGATTTAATGCCTCGAAAGAGTTTAAATCACAAAAATTGAATACCCAACTTATAATAATTTACTCATTTCAATTTAGCCAAATTAGAACTTATGTTAGTTTGCCTATTGGTAACATTTACAAGTGGAGTAGATTCTTTTGGAGGCAAATGACGTTTGTACCTTTGGACAATTTGCACTTTGGCAATACTCGGTAAGGAGAAGTAATTTCCGTAAAATTCAGCTTAAATTTCGTCAAAAATTGAATGAAAATTTGTCTCAACAGTTGCTATTTATGTAAATTTGAGAAAGTCGGTCCGAAGGAAGCCACAATAAATACAATATAACTTATACTTAAAATACGTTACATTCTCCTACACCTTCCGGAGTTTTCAGAGAACTTTCAGACAAGCATTATGACACCAGTTAAATTCATTACGCCGATTTGCGTAGTTGCATTTGATGGTGAGTAAATTATAAAAAAAAATTTTAGTCTGGAATACAGTAGCAATTTTTGTAGAATTCGGTGTTTAGGTATCAACAATTGCCGAGTACCATCAGATCAAAATAACTGCTGCTACCGATACTATACAATATACCGATACAATACTGCTGGCATTATAATAATTGCACATAACTTCTAGGCTGTAGGGGCTTGGTTTATTCTTTTAAAATTGCACATTATGATATCTTTTAAGTAATAACCGTTAAAATAATATCCTCTTCATAAAATCTTGAGCTAATAATTCCCTCGAGAAAGAAGTACTTTTTCAAAGTATCCGTTACAAATAATATCCCATTAGCTAATTTGAATCTTCTATTAAATTTAGCCCAATTAGCAAGTTTTAAAACTTGAACTAAGTAGATTTAATATTTTAATTATAAGGAAATTATAAACAAAATATGTTTAATTATTTATATTCTATTTCATCAAGTAATATACCAATAGTAGAAATTACCTGCCGCTGTTAGTTAAGCTAAAAATAAGCTTAAGTAACTGAATTTAAAGGAAAATGTATATGCAAATGTATATGTATTCTAGCAAATTAAAAATTTTCTTCGTACACATGTATCCTAACTTGCATTGCTTATTTTATTAAGCAAATGAACTGCGGCAATTGAAAATTACTACACACAAGATATATTATTGAACTATTTGCCTAGTAAAAGAGCACGAGAAATTTTGCTCGCTCTAAACCGCAATAAATACAAAGACTGCATGTTCAAGAATCACTTACTGCTATCGTCACATTACCTATATGCAAACCGCATGGAATCAATTTCAGACTGACTTGTCCAGTATTAGTAACTCCATCCAACCAATTTGTAAGCTTTTTTGTAATAATCCTTTTCTATTTTTGTAGAAAACGTTGGTGAATATTTAAGTTGGAATTGTGCAAAATACCAATATGTGGATTGTATAATTTTTGTTGCCAAGACAATCGCTCTTGAGTATTAGGTTTAAATTGTTTTAAGTATGGTAGGGTATTATGCTAAAATACTGCCTTACACAGTAGGACAACGGCAATGTCTAAAAGTTAAAACTTTCTACAAAATATAGTTTTATTTTACATAATTGTTTGTCCTACCTGATCTTATTATCCAGGCCTGAAGGTTACAAAATGAAACCTTCTCAAAGATTTTTTTTTAATTGAGGTTAAAATGAAAGTCAAAGAAACTACTTTAAAACAAGTTTGTCACCACTAGGTTAATTCATGTTAAATTATACGCTTGGTCATGCTTGCCATGGAGAAACTTCAAATTTAAAACATAACTCGCAGTCTTTATTTCATAACGCAAATCTACTGCGGAAATTATATATTATCAAACTATATGCCTTGGATAAAAAAGTACGATGAATTTTGCTCGCTCTGAACCACTATACATACATGAATTGCGAGCCAGAAATCATTTACAATCGTCTTCACATTAGCCATGAACTAACATCATGGACCTAATTTCGCTATACGTCGTTCTGATGTATGTCGTTTTGTTTATTGGCTGTTTAACAAACCCAGAAAACTATTAGAAGTTTATGTTCAACTGAAAAAAAAAATATAACACATACTAACTAACTGGATATTATATTTTATAGAATTTTTGAGAACTCAACTTGTAAAGGCAACACCATTTACATTCCTAATAAAATTGCATTGAAAATGTTAAGTCAAAACAGTCCTGCGGATCAGTGCAGCCCAAATAATCCTGTGTCAATCTTTTAGTCACCAAGTGAATTGGCGGTTTGTTACTTAGAATAAAAATGCTGAGGTGAAAGATTTGACACTTATATTTATACTAGTATTGACAATGATGTGCGTCAAAATAATTTGATATGCGGAAAAAGGCAAAACCAAACATGAGTCGTTAATTTTGTATCCAAGTGCGTTGGCGGTGTTGCAGCTCAACTTTCTACGTGTGCAGGCAAACTCTATGAAACTAATTCTTACACTTGCATTAACAATGCTCTATGTCAAATTGTTTCAAATGTGTCTGTAATTTATTTTAGTATTGAAAATTTTATTAAAAAATTTTTTATGGTCAATTATACATTTAAGTAACTTTATCTCAACTACTATTTTTTTTATTTTAGTCTGGATACTGACCAGAAGTTTAGCTTCAACTGCCGGTAACAACACCAGCCACTCCATTTGCGGCATCGCAAAGAACTCAAGCAAACAAAGGATCATATCTTAAAAGTATACTCGTGAGTTCCAATAACTTTGCAATGAATCGAAAGGTAATGTACTCCCCTCTAGCTGGAACCCAACAGTGCGCCGTTACCACAATGTACACCATCATGCTAATATACAAGTTCGTGCACATGACCTGCCTTGGACACAACCGGAATCAACGTTTAAGTATATGAGACTCACTGAATACAAATTTTTTGATTATAGCTGCAAACTCAAAAAATTAATTGCATTCATAAACTAATTCTTGTATTTTTGCAAAATCACATTTCTGATATAATTTTCATGTTTGCAATTGTAGCAGTTACTTGTCGTTTCGCAAGTACGAGCTGAGCTATTTTGCAGAAATTATAGTAGTATCTGTACTAATAATGGCAAATTATGGGTAGTACACAATATTATGTTAAAAACAATGTCCTACCCTACTTCATTCTTGTATCGAATTAGACATTTTTTTAAATTGTTCACCTGCAAAAACCTAAACCAAATTTTTTTTTAGAATTCTCCTAAATATGTTTAACGGTGAAGAACTGGAAGCTCTTGTTGAACTATGCTATACAATAAGGTCAATTGTTAAGGACCAGATAATTTCAGACTCTGGAAAACAACATGGACCAAATACAAGGTCTGCGACAGAAAGCATACTTAAAAAATCACTTGTACCTGTAATCCCCTTACCTGTACCGGCACATGCCGGGTGTTGGAATTTTAATAGCAATTTTTTTTTAGAAGTTATTGTTTTACCGCCTTAAAATGTTCCAAATGATGTAAAAGAAATTTGTCAAAAATTTTACCGGATGATATTTTGAGCTTGCACGGTCACCAAAGTTTCAGCCGTCAGTACTACAAAGGCACAAGGCCGTGGAAGCAGCAATCCGTTATGCAATATATCGCTCTTAACCGGAATTCAATGCTGCTTCCACATCTGCCACTCGTTTTGACATTTGACTTCCGGCTCAAGAGTTATGGCAGGTCAAATGTCACATTTCATATTCAATATTGACGCATTCAAATGGGACTCGGTTTCAGATTCAATGATCCTGAGGTACAACTTTCCACCTTACCCCTTTATCCTCCCGCTTCATGAGTCCTTTAAACTGAGTTCTCAATACGTCACCGTTGAGTATAAAATGTGGCTTTTGACCTGACATAACTGTCGAGCCGATAATCAGAGGTCAAATCTGATGACAGATTTAGGATAAGCATCAAATTCCGATTAAGAGCAATATGACGATTAACGGAATACGGCTGCTACGGTTTTGTGGTTGGGTGGTAACCTTATTCCCAAAATTCCTTCATCAGGTTTGAATGAAATTTTACCAGATTTTTTTTATGTTTAGAACATTTTGAAAAAGTATAACATTATCTTTGTAATGCAATTGACAATTCCGCCACCCTAGTGCACGGGTATCATTATTCATTAATAATATGTGTAAGAATATCACGGCTGGAAATTAAGCTACAGCTCCGTCATTTTAAGTGTTTATAATTACATAAATATTGGATTCAAAGAAAAATTTTTTGTAGAAAAGCCGAGTAAACAATGATACTATTTTCACATATCACCATTTTTACCTTACGTTAGCGTATGTCTTTCTTAATTTTTCTGTGAAATGCAGTACAGTTGCATTGGCAAGTGCATGGGCAAGCATCGTAATCAACTCATTTGTATATTTGGGATTTATAAGTTTTATACGAAATGTGACATTTGTCTTAAATTAGTGAACGTCTTAAGAGCCTTAAAAGATGCTCCTAGTAACTTAAATCGGTTGTTGTAAAGTAAATATCTAACATATGCAAAGAGAACCAATTTTACGCTTGTTTGGACAACTTGCAATCTAAATTAGGGTTACGTTTGATTCATAATGACTATTTGGAGTATTTACCCAGAAACGTTGTGATGAAAGCACGATACTTCTTGTATTTGTCTTGTACTAAAAATCTTGTAGGCAGTAAGTTTATCAGGATCATTTAATTATTGGCGGTGAAAAATGGAGTACAATTGTAATTTTTGTTCTATCCGACACCTTGGAAGTAAATTTTGCAAAAACGTGTTGGCATAATTGTCGTGAACTTTAGAATGACTACTCAAGGAACGACTGAACTACTGGAACGATGCAAGTAGTTGAAGAGGTTATTGTGGTATAGTCGTTGTTCTTTTTTGGTTACAATAAATTTTGAGACCGTTTGCACTGTAAGTAGATATTTGCATTCTAATTTCTTCCCGTCCGTTCTTGCTTACCCCAGACCTAGGCAATCTTTCCTGATTTGAAAGTCCATGTTTTTCTAAGTCATGTTTTCTAGGTTATAAACTTGTGCTTGCGGACCAAGGCCTTCTGTGTTAAGGTTTTAGTTGATAACACAAGTTCTACAGCCGGTTAGCGCCGTTATCTGTGAATCAGCCCTTCCAATGTGTCTGGATACCTTTAAGAGAACATTTCAAATTAAGAAATGCAATAATATGATGCAAGGAGTATAAACTTAGAATTGAAGTAGCTAAAACTTCCGTTTGAGTGCTATCAATGTTAAAACAGTGGTTGTTGTTGGACCTTTTGAACAACTTCGTTACAAAGTTTCAGAAAATAAGTTTTGCAGTGAATTTATTTTCGTTGAAATTCCACGTTTAAATCTGAAGTCGGCTTCATTTTTTAAAATCAAAACATTTGTGTAGGAATCCAAAACAGAGCTTAGATTTAGTACCGCCTTTGACATTGCATAAGTTATAAGTTTGTCCTAGTCATCAGGTTTAAGTAGAGCGGTAAACCGTCTCTTATTGTTAAAATAAGCAAAGCAATAAATTGAGTGGTGATAATTGGTGATAGTAGGCAATCAAAATGACATTAAGCATTTAAAGGAGAGGCATACGGTATTGAATAGATAATATTGTCTGAGGTTTGAATATAATTCAGCAGAAAAGTGGCCACGCTTGATTTTTCCCGTTATTTGTATGTACGTTAAAGGAGGGGAGGCGTTAGCTATAATAGCATAACTCCGTCCACACCGCTCAGGCTTCTAGTAGGCCCATTGCGGTAACTCCAAGGTACACGATTTATTGTGCTGACCTTTTTTGTCCAACTGTCACAAACAATAGAAAAGGCGGGTATTTTCCTCAGATGGAGTTTATTTAATTCTTGCAAAAGGAACGGATTCATTCCCAGAATACGGTGTCGCAGCAACCCAAATGCGTCACACTCGCAAAGAAAATGGTCTCTTGTTTCTAGCGACCTCTGCATTTTCTGCAAGTAACCAAAGTACTGAGTCCCATTTTTCGCATTCGATGCATTTGGATGCTGTGCCTTGTAACAACCTGGGTTAGAATCCTTGTAGACTTTCTATCCAGATTATTTACTTTTCTCAGTTATACTGACTTCAGTATTATAACATATTGTCACGATCATAACGTAAATAACCTCAAGGCCGCAGTGCCTTCGACTTTATAACTAATCAAAGTAGCTAACACAGATATGCGTTTGCGTTAGAATTAGTCCAGTTACGGTAGTTAGATTGGATTTCATATCACTGTCTTTGGGTACCCCAGAAAAGGCATCTCAGTCAGTAAAGGTCATAGTTAGCCAGTTTACGTTTGGCCATTGCCCAACTAGAGGTGCGAAATGTGTCGAAGTTCCCCCTTATGACACGATGAACTTGCTTCCCCATTGACGCCAGAAACGTCAGTCGTCTTTCAGTCAGAGCGGACTCAATAGAAATATGAAGCTTATTTGGTGCTTAATTTGATTGAACTGGAGTGCAGCCTTTGATAAAAGCTAATAGGTTAACATTAGAACTTGGGAAAAATGATTGAAAAATACATACCTGCTGAATTTACCTGCTCTACCACTGAATTCAGTTTGAGAAAACAAAATTCTCACAATGAAATTTATTAAAATCACGTCACTTGAAGCTGTAACTCATTGTTTTAATCCTACACTGATGCTGTGTGTAGTGGAACAAAACTTTCTAAAAATTAATCATCCAATTATGGGGTTGCAATGTTCGAAAAATATTTCAAATGCTTTTAGATAATGGTGGTAAACATACGCCAACAAATTTAGTCCAGTATGCACGATATTACCTTCTGAATATTTCATTAGTAAATATATATAATTAAAATATTGTAATTATAATATTTTATGAAACAGCAGACGTTATTGCAGTACTCCATACCTTACATTGTTAACTCTTGCTTACACTTTCCTAATATAACAAAATATTTATTTTCAACTCTTCAATTTGAGGTTAAGAATACCAAATAAGTTATTTAGCATGAGAATAGAGCAATTCCAGAAATAGATTTTGGCTGAATTTTACAACAATGAATTACTTCGTCAGCTGTTGGCTTGAGTTTTGCAACTTATCTGCAATGTTGCTATTTGCAGATAATGATTTTCGAAACTGGAAACTTGAAAGCAGCGCTCCTTTGGTTTCAATTCAGCGTATACCTCCCAAACTAAACAATTACTATATATAGCGCATAGCGCAGGAGTCAACATCACTGACGTTTTCCGATAGTTTACAACAGTGGTCTAATGATGATAGATATTGCTATGAACTTTTTTTTGTAAGAATCAGCGCTTGACGCGGGAAGCGATTTGCTATGAACTTTAACTTGGTGGGTTCGAGTCCTGGCGCCTTCCTTTTTCTTACTTTTCTTAACAATAAACTCCTTAAAATGACGGAAAATCATCTGAATCTCAAATTTTAATTCTTAAATTGTAAACCTAATTAGTTAATTATGACTAACAATTAAAACTGAAATTAATAAAATTAAATAACCGTTGCAAACGCACGTAACCAGTAGCGTCTTGTACTCAAGAAGAAATGAGGGTCATTTGGGGGGTCATAGAGATGAAGGGGAAAGGGTCTGGAGTCTTTTTGGGCCTTGAAAACATCAAACTTTCTGTATCGTGCTTAACTAGGAAAAATCCGAAAAATCCGATTTTTTGGATTTGGGGGTCATTTAGGGGGTCATTAATACAAGGATGAAGGGTCTGGGGTCACTTGGGTCCTCGAAATAATAAT
>JAQFYP010000731.1:0-19940 GCA_034694865.1 Bilobella braunerae | reverse complement strand
TAATTTGCAGGTTAGCTATCTGCCATCCTTTCAGTCTTGTAAAATTTTCAGATTTTTTAATAAATTCTTAGACCATAGAGTCGCTTTTCAAAATTGGAAAATTCTGTAGGTCGCATTTCACGGTTATCACGCGATAACGCAATTCGCGTGATAACTCATATGTATATTTTTTACTAAATTCAACAAGCTTTATAAGAAATTTAAAAATTGAAGAATTTGAGGCGTCTGTTCAAGCGCTGATGTATTTGTAGCCGACACTTTCAACCACAATTAATTAATTTTTGTAAAACATTTGTTCCAACTTTTCTAAAAAAAATTTCGATTTTTTTTCAAAATAGGTCAGACTGGTAATTTCGCTGCAAAACGCTGACTGGTCACATCTCTGAAAATGTAACCCTTACATGTAGTAGTACCCCCAAGTAACACGCAGATCTCACACAAAAAATTAAACACGATATAACTAACCCATATAAGAACTTTTATACCAAAAGTAGCGGCGAATTACATAAACACGCCAATTACAATTTTTTTAAATTTCAAATCTTGGATTTTTCTTATGGAAGAATTACACATAAATTGCAAAGAGGGTATCCTTCTTATTTTTATATTTATGCATCACCTCATGCATTTTTGTATCACCTCTTACTTTGTAATTTATTTTATGTAGATGGATCATTTGGTTCATTTGGATCAAAATTTGGCTCACCTGCACCAAAATTTGATGCACTAGACTCAAATTTGGTTAACCTGGGAGCGGATGCATTAGACAAATAAATCAATATCCTATCCAAATCCAACCTCAAGAGATCGTGCATTGCACAAGAGAAATTGCGAATTGCACAAAACACATTGTGCATTGCACAAGAGAAATAGTGCATTGCACAAGAGAAATTGTGCATTGCACAAGGGATATTGTGCATTGCAGAAAAAAATACATAAAGAGGTGATACAGAACTATCACAAGTGTTCTCAATGTATGAATAGAAAAATGAGAAGGGTCCCCTCTTTGCAATTTACGTGTAATTCTTCTATAAGGAAAATTTAAGATTTGAAATTTAAAAAAACTGTAATTGACGCGTTTATGTAATTCGGCCGCTACTTTTGGTATAAAAGGTCTTATGTGGGTTAGTTAAATTACGTTTAATTTTTTGGACGAAATCTGCGTGTTACTTAGGGGTACTACTACATGTTAGTGTTGCAGAATCTGAAAGACGCCTTTCACCTGGACGAAATATTCCAGAGGAGCAATTTGAATCCGCAAAAGTTTGCAGTCAAAGTGTGATTTAATTACGCTTTGTTAATTTTTAATTATAACGAACTAATTATTTAATTAATTTAATTAATCAAAGTTAAATAATGAAGCAAATGGCGTTCTCTACATCACTGACACCAACAACCACGCCATCAGAATCGCTGACATGAAACAGCTGAGTTTGGTCTCTGAACACCAGAAAAGACCGAGGTCAAGAATCGCTTTGAAACTTTTCAGTGTCAACAAAACTTCTGAGATTCAATTTGGCGCTGAAAGCGCTGCGGCTTTCATTACCGTTGAACCGCGAATCAGCGACCTTCCAAGGAACTTCGAAGGCGGGGCTGAAATTTTTGTGGAAAACGAAAATTCAGCGGTTGGGAGCTCCACCACTTGTAGAAAAATTGCCTTGAAAGGCGGCCATGAAATTATTAGGGTCCAAGGAATGTTTCAAGCGATTCAGCGATATCAATTTGTTTTTCTGTTACCAAACTACCTGTTAGACTTCCAGAGCCAATCGCTGCCTTGCGCTGATTCAAGCCTAGTCAAACGAAATTATGTTCCGGATTCAAATCCTTTTCAAGAATAAAATGCATTGGCATAATTGGGTTCTCATCATTAAAAAATTGTTCAGAAACAATATTATCATTATTTTTTAAGATATTTTGAAATGCGCGTTGCCAATCAGCGTTCAATTACTAATTAATTAATATAAATTCAATTTGAACTTTTATACAATGCAAATAAATCAAATGTGCGCCACTGACAAAATAGCAATTCAAAATGGCGAGCTTTTAAAAATTGCAGATTCCTAAAATATAAAAAAGAAATGGATTCAGCTCCGGTTGTAATTCTGATGGTTTTTGTCATGTGAAATTAATTGTTTGATTAGTTGGGAAGATGATAACCCCGTGTATATAGAAATTCAAAATGTTCGAAAAAATTTGATTTTTTTAATGTGAATGAAAGCTTCTCATCGCTGATTTTTTTGAATCCGCAAAAAATTAAAATTCATCTGTTTCATACGTCGCTGACATGAGAAATCACGCAGTTTGCATCCCTGATGAATCATCAGCGATCGTGAGATACATTTTGCTGTAGACAAAAAGTCACTCGAAGTTGACCATGGTTCCGAAGGCATTTTTCAGCGATTCAGCAATTTGCAATTTTCTGCTCGCGTTCGCTCACTTTTCAGTGCCTTATTCTTCCGACCAAAACGCTGATCATGTTCCGAAATCAACACTTTTTGACGACTAGAACCTCACGTGATTACCCCTTCTGCGCCACTTTAAATTTTTTTTATTTTATTTTTCAATCAATCAATCAAGTTTATTTGATTTAGGCTAACCCATATCAACATGTACATGCTCGTTTAATAATACGTATTACTAGCTTATCTTCCGTTTAAAATAAAGTTAAGTAAAATAAAGGTCAGGTTAGGTTTAAATTAATATCTTCAAAATGATGATCAAAGTTTGGCTTCAGTTGCCTTTCCGCGTTACCGTTTAATTATTAGTAAATTATTACCTAATTAATTAGTTAATTGAAATTAACTTGAAGGTTGCAGCCCGTGAATAGATGAATCGTGCGCCGCTATCATTTAGCGCTGAAAATCTCAAAGTCTAATTTTCTAACTCAACACTCTACTGTATGAACCATTGTTGACTCCATCCGAGAGGCGCGCAGCGTTTTCGAATCGCTGAAAGAATGCTCATATTTGAAGCCAAAGGACGGTAACGCTGAAAATTATGCGCACATTTCAAAACGCTTTCCCTATGAGCTCAATTTGGTGCACTAGCCAAAGTTCTCCAAAGAACAGTATCCAGCGTCTGTTAGTGCTTTTGTCCAGAAGATGGACAGCCGTGATCAGCGATCCGAAACGCACGGGCTAGAAATCGCTGGGAATTTGCTGCTGGCCAACCATTTTCGTTTTTGTGCCAAGTCTACCTTCAGTGCAGGATTAGCTTTGCCTACTTTTTGCCCTTCTTGGAGAAGGGCATGGGACTGCGTTGAACTCGCTGCTAAAAGCGCTTGCTCAGTTCCTGTTCAAAATTTCGGAAAAGCTGAAAATGTGGCTTTGAATAGAAAAAAGCGGTGAGGATTATAAAAATCTTGGAAAATAATTGTAAGTTGAATAAATTTTTTATTTTCCCTGGTGAGGATTACTATGAAATTCTTTTAATTGTGTTTAAGGTTGAATTATTATTAGTTTTTTTATTGTAGTTTAATTTACTTTTAGGCAAAAATTTGTATTTATAAATGCAAAATAGTGTGAATGGAAGAATTGGTAAATTTGTGGTTTAAATTGTGTGAATGGAAAAATTGAAAAATTTGTATTTTATATTTTTTTTTAATTTTAATCTTTTCAGAACCACATTGTAAGCAGTGGTGTGTACGGCGTTTGCTGACAGCCATTTTTCGATCTCTGAATTTTCGAAACCGCAAACAATCGCAAAATTTCTCTTTTTTAAAAAATTTTTTTGCAACAATTGAAAAAAATGTGGCCTTTAATTAAAAAAAAAAGCAGATTTAAAAAAAAATTTACGCAACAGAGTTGCAAATTTAGTTGCAAGTAAGTAAGTTAGCAAGTCAACATTTAGATCACTTTTTTGTAATTATTTAAAAAATTTAATTGGGTTTAAGTTTTACGGATGATTTCAAAATCATCTTTTCCTCTTCTTTTTGCCTTCTCCCATTTGCAATTTCTAAACTCATGCATTCAAAATGTTGATTTTAGTTCATAACCGCCCTCAATCGCAAATTTTATGAATGAAGATAAGGTCGATTAAAATTTAAATTACATTTTAATTTTAATTACAATTAAGCTTTAACTGTGGCAAAAGTCGTATTTATAGTTTAATTTTAGTTTTATACGTTATTTGTTAACAATTGTATTTACAAGGGCCAAATATTTGCAATTGCAGATTCGAGGAATATTAAAATTATAACTTAAACGCCTTACTTACATTCATTGATCCAAGAAATCCTAGAAATGAGAATTGACAAGTTTTTAGAAAAATTGAAAAAGCGGCCTTGAATTAAACAAAAAAAAGAGGACTTAAAAATTTTTAAACAAGAGAGTGGCAAGTTCTGTATTGAATTCCGGCGAGGATTATCATAAAAGTTTTAATTATTTATTATATTTTAATTGTATGTATGTATGTTAATGGAGGATGTACCCACACCGCTCAGGCCTCAAAACTTTTAATTATAATAATTTAATTGTTTAACTTAATGTTGTTTTTATGTTTTGTTTTGTTTGTTGTTTTGTTTTTTGTTTTTGCTTTTTAGGCAAAATTGTAAGCAATCTTTTTACAATTCCAGAGATTCGCTGAATAATCGTATTTCTAGTTTCAGCGCCGCCTGAAATTCTGCTGGATTTTGTGATCACAGTAATTTTTTTAGCTGTAAAAACGTGTTTCAGTATTTTTAATACAATTTTGAAAAATTTGATTTTTCTTCTCTGATTAGAAGTGGTGTCAACGATGTCGTTGACGACGATTTCTCAATCGCTGAATTTTCGAATCCGCAAGGGATCGCTTCTCACTCAGAATTTATATGCGTTTTCACTGGGAAATGCGCTGTTTATCTCTGTAACTATAACGTACAAGGAAGAAGGCCAATTTAAAAATTAAACGTTTTTAGCTCCAGTTTTGTCAGCTTACGCCCCCCTTTTCTGGGGGGCGTAAAAACAGGTAAAAGTTTCTACGATAAGATTTAATTTTTAAGAATATTTCTGGCTGTGGTTATCGGTTATTTTAGCGGTTTTTAATTTCTGTAGAATAACAATTTCTAATAATCCAAAAACTTTGAATGACTCGAGAATTTCCATCTCAAAACTCTCCATTCTTTTCTAAAATTAAGTATTCGTCGAAAGCGGCTTCATCTTCTTCTAGAAATGGAAGAAGTTACTCAAGGTCCTTGACCTTTGATGGTTGCAACGGTATTGAATTGTAGGCGGGAAGAAGCGTCGTTTGAACAAAGTTTCCAATTTGTTGCCCTGAGCGCACAAGCAGTAAATTTCTGCTCCCTACTCCGTTTTAGAAAAGAAAAAAAATCTGTGTTTCTACGATTATATAATTTTTTTTCAAGTTTTTAAGTTTTCAAAATGGCAAACTTTTGATAGTCAGCTTCGGGAAATAATAAAATTTGACTGCCATCTGGAATCTTGAGTTATTTTTTTATAAGAATCAATTTTTAGCTTAGCTACGCTGGACAGTTGGCCATTTGTATTTTCTTGAGAATTTTGAAATTTTTGAAATTTTGAATTTTTTGGTTGTTTGGTTATTTACGGCCATATCAAAATCGCTGAATTTTTGAATCCGAAGGGTTCAGTTGTAATAGTAATTTAACAGAGTGGAAATTTGATCACTAACTTTCATTTAATTAGTAATTAAATTTTAAATTTGTTTATAATTTAATTGCCTTTAACTTTTGACTGTAATTTATTTAATCAAAGGAAATTTTACTATTTTTAGCTAAATTTTAATTAAAAATGGCGATTTTTGGCGAATTACACATTCGAACTTTTGACAATTTTTGGTGCTTAAAAACATTTGGAAAATTTGTTAGTTATTAGTTTAATTATAATTAGTTTATATTATTATATTATAGTTTAATTAGTTTAGTTTATTTTGGACTAATTTAGTTTTTTTAACAAACATTACCTAGTAATCTTAAGTCAAATCATAGTACTCTTACGATTAGTTTCAAAACTAATTCTAGTAATCAAACATATAATCCAAGAATCTCAGTCCATGTTGACTAGGGCATTGGCCATTTGTCAAATAAATACATCATCATCAATTATGTTCAGATTCAAAACTTTTTTTTAATTAAAATCATTGGCACAACTGAGTTCTCATCATTAAAAAAATTGTCCAATAACATTACTTTCATTTTTTTTTAAATGCGATTAATCACACTTTTGAAAATTGCATATTCCTGTAAAAATAAAATTATTTCAGCTCCGTTTGGAATTCTGATGGTTTTTCGTCATGTAAAATTAATTCCTTGTTTAGTTGTAAGATCGTTAAATTTGCGTATTTTATCCAAGATCAATATTGTTCGAAATTTTGAATCCGCAAAAAATCGGTTTCAAAATTCATCTGTTCCATACGTCACTGACATGAGAAATCACGCTGTTGGCCTCCCTGATGAATCATCGGGGATCGCGAGATCCATCGCTGCAGCGAAAATGTCACTGGAAGTTGACCATGATTTTGTTTCCAGCAATTCAGCAATTTTCAATTTTTTACTCCCGCTCGCTCACTTTTCAGTGCCACTTTCTTTCGAAACAAACGCTGATTCTGTTCCGAACACTTTTTGAAGAGGAGAAACAATTTTGGAGATTTCACTCCTCATCATTTGAAAAACATTTTTTTTTTAAATTTGATTCACAATCACTTGTTTAAGTAACAGTTCACATTTCTTTTTAATTTTTTTTCTAACTCTTAAAAATTCGTTTTTTTACTATTTGTGTGTAAAATAATTTTCATAAATTAAACTTAATTTAAGGAAAAACACTTATCTTATGTCAAATCGACGGAAGATTCACTTATAAAATTCTCAATTTCAAGCAAAAACAATTTGCTTAATTTCAAGCATAAAACATTTAATTTCAAACAAACCAGCTACTTAAATTCAAAACAAACCATTCGCTTAGGTTCTAGCATGAACCATTGGATTAATTTTAAGCGTAAATTATTTGCTTAATTTTAATTTCGAAAAATCAGTTTGTTGTACCAATGTTTAAATTTCTTAAAAGTTTTTGTCCATTGTACGATTGTCTTTGTGATTTTTTTCACCAATGTGGATCAAGAGAGCCACCGAATGCCCCACCTCACTGCACCGCCATGGCCCCAACATCTTTGACGCCTTCGTTGGCAAGAACCACCATCACGTGATGGGCAGTTACGTGAACCGTGCCCACATACATCGCAACGGTGTCACGTTCAAAATCACAACCACAGCGAAATTACGTCAACGGTGGCCATTGTCACGCATCATGCTTTCGGTTCGATTGTGCAACGGAAATTAAATCTACAATCGAAAATTAATCCTGGGTATCGATTGAATTATGAGTTTTTTTTTTGAAAATTTGAAGGAAAAAAAAGAGTTTTCTAATTTGAAAAAATTGAATTTTGAAAAAACAAATTTGAACTTTGAAAACAAAAATACAACCAATTAAATATTTAACCAAATTAAGAATAAAGCCAAAACAGCGTTTCAAATCGCTTCCCGCACTACGAACCTAGATGAAATGATATTTGCTAGTAAACCAGCGATTCAGCGCCATACTACGATTCAAGCACAAATTCAGCGCTAAATTGTAATGATTACGAAAGTTCGGTGTCAAGCTAAATCCAACCAATACGATGCGCCGCTTTCATAAGACATAAGATCCCCCCTAGCCTGCTCAGAGGCATGTACGGCGACATTTCGTCAACGTTAAACTCCTCCCTCAAGCCCATTTTCTTCTCCGCCACTTCCCGTCGCCCTTCTTAGGATCGCTGAAAAGTCGCTTCGGAACCGTTCGTGCAAGAGCATCCAATCAGCGATTCAGCGTCCCATGACGACACAGTCGCCAAGCAATTGCAGCACATCTTCATCCACCGCTACTCCGACAGGGTCACGTCCGAGTTGAACCTGTAGTTGATTCTCGTTAAGTCGCTTCAACCCCTATTAGCGCTGAAAACGATGTCAGCAGGGTCGAGCACTGGAAGGACGCTCCGCCCCGTAAAATTATTTCAGAGTTGAAGCGATCAAAAATTGTCAGTTGCATTTTGTCCGCTAGAATGCTCCGCTGTCTCAGCGCTGCGCTGCGAAATCAATTTCATGCCAAATCAGCGCCAACAATTCACTGTCTCGTTTCAAAACGAAGTTCAGAATTGGAAGCAGTGTAGAGCCCAAGCATCAAGCAGTTGATCTAGAAATTCAGCGATTCGTTTCAAAATTTTCACACCATAAAAATTTTTTTTTAGAACAAACGCAATGAGAGTGCCATGAAAGTATTTTAATTGCGATTAAGATTAAGTTTTAATTCCAATTAAAGTGTAAACATGATTAGTTTTTAATTGTAGTTTATTTCACTTTTAGGCAAAATTTTGTGCTGAAATCTTCAAAACAAAAATGTACTAAAATTAAAAATGGTCAGTGCAAGTTCGGGAAACAGTCCAATTTTCAATTTCAACGTCGTTTCCAACTGTGCTGATTTTTCTTATACTGAAATCGAATATTTTGTAGGTTTCACTGTGGCAAAATTATAAATGAATTCCCAAAAATTTCAAGTTGAAATACATCAGATTTCGAATTTGATTTTTTTTTTCAATTTTTCCGAGCACAATTGGAAAGCGGTCACGATGGTTTCGCTGACGGCCATTTCTCGATCGGTGAAATTTCCAATCGGTAAAAATAATCGCTTTTCAAAATTCGTTTGTTCCATACAACACTGATAACAAAAATGACGCTGTTTGCTTTTATGAATCAACAGCGATGGTTTTAGAAAACAAAAATTTAGCGAGTGTGGCCTCATCGCTGTACGCAACAAGTCTTTAAAAACACGAAAAACGCACCGTGGAATTGACAAAGGTTATTTTGGAAAGTACGAAGTCAAGAATCGCTGCAAGCGTCAATTTAATTTATGAGATTCGCTTTGACGCTGTCTTCAATTACCATTGAACTACGCATACCCTCAGCAGAACTGCGATGGCTGTCAATGGAAAATTGCTCTAGGAAACAAAATTCAGCGATTATGAACTTCATCGCTGGAAAAATTGCCTTGGAAAATATGCCATGGAATTATTATGATCGAAGGCACGTCTCCAGCGATTTGGAATTAGCGCCAATTTATTCTGCTCAGCCTTTTGAAGTACGCCCACTTCACTTCCAGTGCCATTTTGTTCCAAGCCAATTGCTGCGGAGCGCTGATTCAAGTCTAGCCAAATTAAAACTTATGTTCCGGATTCAAATTTTTTGAAGAATAAAAAGAATTGAGAGATCTCATCATTTCAAAAATTTCAAAAATACTCTTTTCATCATTTTATTTTTATTTAAAAATGTGAACTATTTAGAAAAATGAGTCCTAATTCCTAAAATTATCTTTTCGAAATCCATATAAAAAATTTTTATACCACTTATGTGTAACTTAAAACTTTTATGGTCAAAGCTCGCGTACATTTTTTTTCTCCAGTTTTGTGTCAGCGGAGTATTCGTTCAATGATTGCTTAGTGTTGAATTCTTCATTAATTAATTATTAATTAGACGTAATTGATAAGATTTTTTTATGAGAATTATCAGTTTTATCACACTCAAATAAATTTTATAAAAATCACGTTATCCAAATACCTCGGGTAGGTGCCGAGATAGAGTCTCGGTGGGACCACAAATAAAAAAGTTCAATTCAAAAAGTAGGTCCAGTTCATTCATGCATTAAGTTGGCTCGCCATTCTCAATTTTACCAGCATTTTGACACGAGTCTTCTTGCTGACGCAGTGTACTTTTCGCATGGAGTGAAGACAATTTAAATTTTGCATTTTTGAAATCATCGCTAATTCGTTCTAAATGTTTTAAAGTTTTTATTAGAAAAAAGCGGAAGCGCAAAAAAACGTAAATGGGGTTGAAATCGGTCAGTTGGACCCCTTTAGCTACGTTATAATTGTCAAGGTGGAGACTCAGGTACAGATAGCACTCTTAGTCACTTTTACGCGAATTTATAGTTTGCAACAACAAGCTCCTGTGCCGATTTTTGCGTTATCAATATCATTGTACAGTGTTGCACTACAAATGTAGAATACATTGAAGAATTACTTCACTTGCGCGTGCGCATATCGTAAATATTGTAGTAAACTTATTCCGATGAAATTACTCTAGGCAGCTTTCTAATTCATTAAAAAGCTTACTTTAAAAGAACTACTTGAAACTACTATTTACTTGAAAAAAAAAGAAAAATGTAAAATTGAATGAATGAGAATTTTATTAAATTTTTGGGAAAAACGTTTTTTTACAAATCACGTGAAGCGATTTTTTAGAATGATATTTATTCTTCAAAAACTTATGCTTCAGCAACAAAATCCAATTAGATAATCAGGCAGCGTAATTGCCTCGGAACACGATGACATTGGAAGTGAAACAAATTTTCAATTTTAATAATTCCATGGTCTATTGCAAGGCCATTTTTCCTGGATCTCCATTTTTCCTAATCGCTGAATTTTGTTCGTCTTCCCCGGAAGGTTACTCATACGGAATTCAGTAGTAGTGGGAGACGCAGTGTTCTCAGGATCAAAGGGTATTTGAAAAATTTCATTGAAGCGATTTTTGATTTGTGCTTTGGCAGCCCTGAGTTTCTTTATTGCCAACTTTACCTCTAACAAGGGAGACTACCTTACTGTCGGTCGACTCTGGGTACAAGATGCATTCCGACCCTTAGTTTGGACCCTTGTGACCAAATTTTGACAATAATTTGTCTGCAAAACTCATATACTGATTTGGCGCGAGAGTTTGAAATTTTGAAAATTGAAATATATTTAATTGGGAGACCATTGGATTCTTCATATAAGTTTTTATAACAAATTTCATGTTTGACAAAAAGTTTCAATACGAAGAGGCTCGTACTTGCTCGAGATAAGCTCGACTAAGCTTGCAGGTAATAACGTCGGATATGGTATACTTCAATTATATTGAAGCTTCAAATATTATAACCCAATCTTAATCTGAAAATGCTCTCACAGTATTAGCGATGTGTCAATATATTCGAGTTTACAATAATCTAGGTCAACTGTGTTAAAGACCTAAACTCCTACAGCTTTAGCATTAGTATGAGGCATGAGGAAAGGAACTGATTGTCAAAAATGTAAATTTTTATTAGAAATTACTTGAAGAATTTTCGGTTTCCAATGGTCTCCCCTTTGAATATATTTGAATTTTCAAAATTTCAAACTCTCGCGCCAAATCAGTTTATGAGTCTTGCAGACAAGTAATTGTCAAAATTGGGTCAAAAGGGTTCAAACTAAAGGCTGGAGTGCATCACGTACCCGGGGTCGACCGACAGTAAGATAGTCTCCCTTGTAAGAAGTTTACCGTTGCATCCAGTATTTTATGTTTTAGAAAACTTTCTAAATATTGTAACGGGCACCTCAAGTGCCACCGTGAACTCTCGACTGGGTCAACTGTGCTATGGGTGATGCGCGCAATGGTAGAACCGACTCGACGAATAAGAGCTGGACAAGACACGACGATAATGGCGAATGCAAATAACTTTATTTGCAAGAGCTATGACTAGGGTGACAATGTGGGTGGGTCAACAAAGGTCAACGGTGGGGAAATGTCGACATGGCAAACGGCTAGAGGTCTAGACAAGACGAGTGACCAAGAACAAACTGACTGCCATTGCTATTTATAGCACTGGTCACAAGGACAAGGTCGAGGGACAACAATCTCTGACAACATGACAAACAGATACGAACTAAACTAAGCAGACACACGTCTGCAAATATGTGTGACTAAAGCTATATAACCTAATTGTCGCGTCCAAGGGGTCATCGATTTCTTGGGCGTGACAATATATTAAAAAATAAAAGTCTTAAATTTTTATGAAATTTTCAATTTTACCATTTAGCTTTATTTAAATTTATTATAACCTTAACTTAAATAACTTGACTTCAACTTTAAGATGCAATTAAAAAAACATCAAGATGATTTAGGTGGACTTAAGTCAGGAATCAAATAATGACGCTGGACGAGTACAGCGCTACAGTAATCACGGAAAATGCAAATATTAGGTTCACTTCTTTGACCTCATTGATACGCATGATTTACAACAAGAGGAAGTGTTGGGTGTTGTTGGTGGGAGCAGAGATAGCCATAGTTTTATCTATTTACAACAGATTGAAAAAAACAATTGGATATTTATTTAAAAGAAAAGTTTGTTCTAAATTCCTGTTTGAACAGTACTTGTTTTCGTTTGGTGACCATGATAGAATTGCCATTGAAGCAAAGGTCCAATTGACGTTTGTTCAAGCACTTTTGTGTATTTAACCTACAACTTTAACCACATAAAGTGATGAGTTTTAAATAATTTTTTAACTTTTGTTTCAAAAAGTTTTTTAAAAAATGTTTCTGAAGGTTTTGTTTTCGAATTAGGTGAAAATAGTAAATGCGCTGCAAGGATTTTGTATTGGTAAATTTGGTTTACATTCAGAGACTTTTTTGTTACAGCTTGTTAATTTTTAATTTAATTTAATTTAATTTTTTCTAATTAATTATTTAATGCATTTAATTGATCAAAGTTAATGAGCGCTGACAGCAACAACCACGAAATCAGGATCGCTATCATGAAATTGCTGGATTTGGCCTGAAGCAAGGAAGCGTCCAGAGTCAAGAATCGCTTCCAAACTTTCCAGTGTCAATGACACTTTTGAAACTCCTTTTGACGCTGAAAGCGCTACGGAAAAAGTGCTCCTAGCGCTCCTAGAAAAACTGTTACATGATGTTACAAATTATTGAGATTTGTTTCTTAATTAATTAATTACTAATGAGGCGTAATTGCTTGGATTTTGTTATCAAATTTATCACTTATCACAACCTCAACCCCTTTATCATCAAAATCATGTTATCGAAATTATGGTCTGGACGAACCAATCGAATTTCTTAATTTCAAAGCCGTCTGGAATTCTGCAAGAATCTTTCAAATATAGGTAAACAATCAAAACTAGATTTTTTTGGTGGATTTGTAACTACGCTCGCAGTATGTAGCGCTTCAGTAATCGCTGAAAACGCAAACTTTAGGCTAGAGTCACCTCAGGACCTGGTTTTCAACGGCTGTGAAACGCCGCTAACTGCTGCCGCTGAAAACTAGCAAATTTTTGTATATTCCTTCTAACGCTGCCGAAAGCCTCTGCTCAATTCTTTTTAAAACGAGATTTGGAAATTTTTGAAAAAAATAATTGAAATCGAAAAATGAAAGGATTTCAAAACGTTAAAACAAGAGAGTTGCAGGCTGAAGAAATGTCTGTGTTTGGTAAGGAATACGGTTAACTATTTTGATTGGTGATTAAATTTTAATTTTATTTACGTTTTGATTGTGATTAACTAACTAATTGTAATATAGTTGTTTAATTTTAAGAAATTTGTACTTTTTAGAAAAAAAAATGAGATTCAACATGACTAATTTTTGGCAATTGCAGATTCGGAAAAATTCAAGAATTCAGCGCCGTATGAAATTCTGCAGTTTTTTCTCATGTAAATTTATTTTTTTTCGTAGATTATTTTTGTTTAGCAGATTTTGAACGTCACTCGAATTTTAATCGATGTGCTTAATCGCTGAATTTTTCATCGCTGATACAAATACAAATCGGCCTACCTGAATCAAGATATTGTTTTAGATAACAAAAATTCAGCGTTTGTGAGTCCAATCGCTGCAAGAATAGTGGTACTAGAAGGTGACTATCGTTTCATTAGGATCGAAGGATTCCAGCGATTCAGCGTCATTTTGTTCTGCTCTCCAACGAGCAGTTGCGTCAGAATATGACGCAAAACTGACAAAGCTGGAGAACGAGCTCCACCACACGACGTTCCATGCTCCGCCCACAATGTGCCACCCCTTTGATTCCGCCCCTAAAAAGCGTTCAAATGTAAAAAAAAAAAAACTCCAAAAACTGAATTAAAATTGGCCTAATTCCAAGCAAAAACAATTTGCTTAATAAACAATTTGCTTTGCTGTTCAAGCATAAACATTTAATTTCAAACAAACAATGGAATTCCATTACTTAAATTCAAAATAAACCATTTGCTTAGGTTCTAGTATAATTCATTGGATTAGTTTTAAGCGTAAGTCAATTGTGTAATTTCAAGCAAAAGTCCTTTTCTTAATTTTAGTTTTTTTCTCAATAACGAAAGAAAATATATAAATTTTTAATTTTTTTTTAAATTCAGAACACTATACGATTGTCTTTTTGGGAATTTTTTCACCAAGATGGATCACGAGAACCACCGAATGCCCCACCGTACGGCCTCGGCCCCAACATCTTTGACAAGAGCCACCATCACGTGATGGGCAGATACTTGAACCGATGATACACCGGCATCGCAACAACGGTGTGTCAACGTTTACACCAACGGTGGTCGTTGTCACGTGACACGCCTTAAGATGCGCCTCGATTGCGTATTGACGACGGATTAAATAAAATCAAAATTCTCCTTCACATGGATATGGCTACCCGAGTGCACCCTTCTTCCTGAAATCTCCGAGTCAATACTGCAGGTTCCAGAGAGAACACTGGAGAAACGCTTCCAGCGTTTGGAACGCTGTCACAAAAGTGGCGCTGACAGTGCAGAAACTATCGCAATTTTGGATACATTCCTAAAACAAGGAGTTTGGACCACCGTCGCAGCAAATCGCACAATACGACCAATCAGCGTATCAAGGCCATTTAGATCCGCCCAGTCAATACGACTGCCAAAATTCAGCGTCATCCAAATCTGGCGCTGAAACGAGCAGCAACGGTAAAGAGATTCGGAGCTACAGCGATTAATCAATCCCAACCTAAAATTTGTGAAAAAAATTACACCAAAAATTTCTAGATTTCACCAAATTATGAATTAAGCGGTGTACAATGTTCAAAAAACCGAAACAGCGTGGCCAATCGCATCCCGCAGTACGAAGCTGGATGAAATGGGATTTACTCGTACTACAGCGATTCGGCGCCAAATTACGATTCAAGCACAAATTCAGCGTCAAATTATAATGATTAGTTCAAGTTCGGTGTCAAATTGAGGTTTCATTTATGAATCCAACCTTCCCATGCCCCACCTCTCGGGCTGCTCAGAGGTATGGATGGCGGCATTTCGTCAAGTTCAGAATGAAGCAGCGCAAGCGTGAAGCAGTAAATCTTGAAATTCAGCGACTATACTGCTTAAGAATTTTCAAACAATTAAAAAGTTCAAACAAACGTGACTAGAGAGTTGAAGAAATTTCTAAATTATCCTGGTGTAGTGTGACCGTCATGAAGCTATTCTAATTGGGATTAAATTTAAATTATGATTAAGTTTTAATTGCAATTAAAGTGTAATGATTATTAGTTTCTAATTGTAGTTTTATTTTACTTTTAGGCAAAATTTGCATTCTAATCTTGGAGATTGCAAGTTCGGCGAACTATCGAACTTTTAATTTCAACGCCGTTTGCAACTCGGCTGGTTTTTTATATATTGAAAAAGTAGGTGAGACGGCCAGGAATTAAAGTAAAAGTTTCGAAATATCAATTTTGATTTTTTTTTTCAAACTAGAATTTTTTAAAAATCTATTCAAAGTTAAAAAAAAATTGATTTTGAATTTTGCCGGTCTTGACTGTTCCGCTGACGGTCATTTCTCAATTGCTGAATTTTCGAGTTTGCAAGGAATCGCTTTTCAGAATTCAATTCAGTTTGATACCTCACTGACATCGAAATGACGCTGCTTGCATCACTGCATCAACAGCGATTGTTTAAAAAAAATGCAAAATTTCGTTTTAGAAAACGAAAATTCAGCGATTATAGAGGCTTTATTGTTGGAAACATTGCCTTGGTAGGTGGTGGTCATGGAATCAATAAGATTGCAAGGAATGTCTCCAGCGATTCAGCGATTTGAAATTGACGCAAATTTGTTCTGGTCTCAAGCTACCTATCGCATGCTTCCGTCGACTTCCAGTCCAGTGTCATTTTGTTCTGTGCAAATCGCTGCAATAAATAAATTATCACAATTTTCGAATTGTTGACTGCTGCATCAACCGTGTTCACTTCATCCGAGAGTTGCAAAGCGTTCTTAAATCGCTGAGACAAGACGCTGAAACGAATCAAAATGGCGGTAACGCTGAAAATGATACGCAAAATTCAAAACGCTCTGCCTACAAAATCAATGCCTTCAATCCGGCCGCTAAGAGCGTGCATGATCGCGCTTTGTCGTCTCCAGAAATTTAGGAAATTTAGATTAAATTAATTATGAATTATTTAATTTAAATTTTTAATTTCAGCTATCTGGAATACTGTGGATATTTTTTGCGTTAAATTAGCGCTTTGTTTATCTACAAGTTCACCTCTTCTATGTTGATATCAATTAGAATTAGAATAGAACGATTAGAATTAATCGCTTCTCCAAATTCAAATGTGCTGTACGTGGTTGACACTGGAAATCATGCCTGCCTTAGGTTAGTTTAACTTAACCTAACCTATTGTTTTAGAAAACAAAAACTCAACGATAGTGAGCCTCATCGCTGGAAAGTGACCAGACTTAGTTTAGGAGTGAATGCATGTCTTCAGCGATTCAGCGATTTGTGTCAATTTATTTTTTGTTCTCAAACCACGTTTTACATGCGGCTTCTTCACTTGGAGTGTCATTCTGTAATGAGTCAATGGCTGCCGAGCGCTGATTCAAGTCTACGAAAACTACATTATGTTCCGGATTCAAAACTTTTGATGAATAAAAACCATTGGCAAAAAGTGGTCCTGCATCAAAATAATATGGCTCAAAAAGGCTCCATTTCCATTTTTTTAAATTAAAAAAAAATTGAAAATTTTGGATGAAATGAAAATAAAATGATGAGAATAAAAAAGGTAAAAATAGAGGAATTAAATTTTCTTTTTACAAGAGAGAGGCAAGTTGAAGAAATTCTGTATCGAATTATAGCGTAGTCTTTCATTCGATTTAGAGTTAGTGATTATATTTCAATTGTGATTAACTCTTAATTGTAATAATTTAATTGTGTAAATTAAAGATGTTTCTTTTAAATTTTTAGGCAAAATTGCAATCGACAATTTGGCAATTGCAGAGATTCGCTAAATAATCGCATTTTTAATTTCAGTGCCGCCTGGAATTCTGTTGGATTTTATCATCACAATAGTTTTTGGGTTAGTTTATATCTCGTCAATCTCTAGTATTTATGAAAAAAATACGCGGTTTCACTAACGGCAATTCCTCAATCGTTGAATTTTCAAATCCGCAGTGAATCGCTTTTTGAATTGTACATGTTTTCTGCGTCGCTGATCCTAAAAATCACAGGACCCGACTAATCCTTGGACTCCTCGGACTTTTGGTCTAATCCTCAGAATTTTGGTCTAATGAATTATCGGAATTTTGTTTTAATTCAAGGATTTCTTCTAAAATATACGTAAGTTAGCATCAAAAAACAAAATTTTAATCAAATTAGCATTGCTCAAATCTTCTTAACATTTTATATTTTTATGGTCACACTTCGATTTATTCATTGTCTGTTTGTAAGTTAAAGCAGCAGCGCTCCTTTTTTTGCGGTTGAAGTGTTTGACGTAAAAATTAGCTTCAACGAAAAATATGGACTGTTTTTATTTATTTAATTATAGCCAAACAAGCCCGCCGTAGGACAATTTATTTCAGTCTAAATTTTTGGGTTCTCATGTGCTTAGGCGGTGTACGAATTCTCGCAATGAGAATTCTAAAAAATGGATTTTTAGAAAATCAATAAAAGGGAAAATCGCTGACAATCGCTGAATCGCATTTTGCGGGGTTTTGAACCCTTTTTATTCACTAATTAGAAGGGAAATTGATCAGATTTCAATTGAAATCAACACAAGATTTTTAGAAAGGGTGAGTTAGGGCTAGATTGAGATGTTAACACTACGGAGGTTAGCACCTCCGTAGTGCACCTCCGTTGGAAAACGACACGAAAATTAAGAAAAAAGGAAGAAATTTATACAAAACGTTTTGTGTCGACTTGAAACACATTTTTAGAAATAGGGTTAGTAAAACCGCCACTAGATAGTGCAGTTAATTGCAATTAATTAGAATTGAAGATTGTCAATTCTACAAACAGGTGGGTTATTTTGGCGAGTTTTTTGTATATTAATATTTTAATAGCAAAGGAGCGCTGCTACTGCTTTAACTTCGAACAGACAAGGAATATATTGGAGTTTTCGAAGTATGACCATAAAAATGTCAAATGTTAAGTTGTTTCAAGCAATGATAAGGTAAGTTAACTAAAATTTTGTTATTTAATACTAATTAATGTAATTTTAGAAAAAAAAATCCGGGAATTAGAACAAAAGTTGGAGCTCTATCATTAAATTTTGAACTAGTGATTATATTTTAATTGTGATTAACTTTTAATTTTAATAATTTAATTGTGTAAATTAAAAATTATTTTTAGGCAAAACTGCAAGCAACAATTTGGCAATTACACAGATTCGCTAAATAATCGCATTTTTAATTTCAGTGCCGCCTAAAATTCTGTTAGATTTTATCATCGCAATAGTGTTTGGGTTAGCTTGTGGGTCATCAACTTCAATTTATGACAATTTTTACTTCTTTTTTTTTAGAATTTGATTACTTGATTAGAAACGGAGTTAACAGCTTTACTGTCTCAATCGATGAATTTCGATACACACAAGGAGGAAAAAAAAAGATAATAACAATAATAAAAAATCCATCATCGTCATCAAAAACAACACCTATTGTTTTAGAAAACTAAAACTCAGACACTGTGAGTCCCATCGCTGCAGGTCGCTGACGCTGATTCCATTACCGTTGAACAGCGCATACGCGTCTTTCCGCAGAACTGCGATGGCGTAGAATGGAAAGTTGTTTTAGGAAACGAAGCATCAGCGACGGGAAGCTCTATTGCACCTTGGGAAAATGGCTATGTATGGTGGCCATGGAATAATTAGGATTGAAGGATGTCTTCAGCGATTTGCAATTGACGCAAATTTTTACTGCTCTCAAGCTACAGTGCCATTTTGTTCCGTGCGAATCGCTGATTCAGCTCTACGCAAATTAACTTACGCTCCGGTTTTCAAAACTTTTTGAAAATTAAAAACAATTGACAGATCTCATTATTTCAAAAAGACTCGTTTCATCTTTTTTTTTAATTTTTAAATTTGAATCATTAGAAACACGAGTCCTAATTACTAAAATTATCTTTTCGAAATTGATAAATTTTAGAAGCCACTTTTGGCACTTAAAAATTTGTGACTTCCAAACTCAAATGAATTATTCGGCTCAAGTTTCGAATTGGACCTTGAAGTTCAAAATTTTTTTAGACTTGTTTTTTAATTAATTACTAATTAGACAAGTTTTTGTTTTCAAAATTATCACTCGTCACCACCTCAAAAAATTGTTATCATCAAAATCATATTAGCAATATTTTGGCCTGGAGTCGGCTAGCATCGAGTTCACATCATCCTACACGTGTGCGTGCGTTCTGGAATCGCTGATACAAGACGCTGACTTGAATCAAAATGGCTGTAACGCTGAAAATGAAAATGCGCAAATTTGTCAACGCTTTGGTCGTTTCCATACGCCGGAAAAAGTATGTATGATCGGTCTCTATGAAATCTGAATCAGAGGTTTAAAATTTAATTGTGTTTAAGTTTTAATTGTAAAGTAACTAATTAATTGTAGTAATGTAATTTAAAGGAATTTGCTTTTTTTTAACAAATTTAGCGGAATTTCTAATTTCAGCGCCGTCTGGAATTCTGTGGTTTTTCTTTATGGGAAATTAACTCTCTGCTTAGTTTGATCCAAGAATTAGAAGTTTTTCCAAGTTGATGAAAATTAGAATGTGGCTGGAAGTGCTTTCTTAATTGCTGAATTTTCGAATCCGCAAGGAATCGTTTCATATGTGCTGTACGTGGCTGACGCTGGAAATCATACCTGCCTTTTGGTTAGTTTAACATCGCTGCAGGCAAAATGACA
>JAQFYP010000730.1:0-19954 GCA_034694865.1 Bilobella braunerae | reverse complement strand
CCCACCGCCAAAAGCCACCAACCCACCCCCCAAACCCACCCCAAAAACAACCACTGGGTGATTTCCATACTCTAGCTCCTTCGGTAACTTAAATTCTGTCCAAAAATGATCCAGAACAGAAGAATAACACAAAAATTGTGGCATCTTTTAATTGTTTACAAAAAATGCATAATCCAAATAAGGAACCTATGTGAAAATCAGAGTGATGACGGAGCTCTAGACTTTTGTTGCGCAGTGCTCCCCAGCTCGAATTTCCACTCCAAATTAAGAACTTCACTACAAATTGAAATACCACAATATTAAAATACTGCTTACTAAAGATTTTCAAAATTTTGAAAGAAACTAAATTTTGCGTTTTAACCTCGATCTCAAACCGGTACTTTGAAACTCTTTCACCTTCTTTGTTCTCGAGTAGGTATTTAAACTCGAACTGGTACTTTGAAACGTTTTTCCCTTTTTTGTATCTTGAACCAGTATTTTGAATTTTCTTTACTCTCTGCAAATTCGAACCGGTGTTTTAAACTTAAAAAAAATTAAAGATTTCTATCGATCGCCACTAAACGGAAGCAAGCAATAGTACCTAAAAAGAACCTAAAAATGGCCTAAAATAAAGGGCCTAACAAATAAGTAGACTTAAAGCAAAAAAAGAGCGTAAAATAAAGGGCCTATAGTAAAAAGACCTAAAATCTTTAAAATAATTAAAGAATCGTTAATTATTAACGTTAATTGTAATTAAGTTAGAATTTATTACAAATAAAGTACTTTGTGTATATAAATATTAATGCATAATTTTAAGTTATTTATTATTTTAATTGAAAATTGTGTATTTTCTAATTCATGACTAACTATTATTAAGTTAAATATTTGTTATTCACTATTTTTAGGCCCTTTAATTTAGGCTTTTTATTTTAGGTCCTTTTTTGGTACTATTACATGGAATCCCTGTATCCAGCATCAGAACGGGGAATAAAATCGCTAGATTAGCCACAAAAAAGTCATTGCAATTGGCTTTCTTTTTAAAGTGTTGCCTTGCCTCTGGCTGTGTATTCCCAAATCTTTCTGAATAAGTTACAAGGTTTAAGGTCACTCAAAATGTTACGCATTTCAGAATGCGTATGTACAAGAGCTGGGATTTAGATTTTGAAGCTTTTATTTTACGCTTGTTTGCCAAAATACCGATTTGAGTTGGAAAGATGTCTCAAAGTACCGATTTGAATCTGAAACACTGGATCGGAACCGAAAAAAGTGAAAAAATTTTCAATGTACCGGTTTGAGTTCGAGCGTAAACCTTAAAATCTGATGACTTCACGTTTTTGAGGGGCTGAAGGGCTGACTTCACGTTTTCTGAGGGGCTGAGGGGCTAACTTCGCGCTTTTGAGGGGGTGAGGGGTCAACATTACGGGGATGAGGGGCTAACTATCAGTTACCATAACGAAATATTGGACGTCATCAATAAGCAAAATTTTAAACACTTTGGAGAATATTAAAATGTAAATTTTAAAACTCTTGCTTTTATTCAACTGAACGTATTAAAGCTAAATAATAAAAAAGATATTTTTATGCGTGATGTGTAGCTCAAGATATTTATACGTTTTAAGTAGCACAGTCCGTGGATGAAATCAACATCTTAGCGTTAATCTATTATTAATACCAAAATGGTAATCAGCCAATGAGCATAAGCCAACGTAAAAGCATAAATTATGAAAACACCCAACAAAATTAAAAAAAAATCACTAATGTATTTTGAAGTTTTTCTTTGATAAGTCTTTCAAAGAGAAATTAATTACAATTCTGATAAATTTATTGCTTGCAACTTTCAGTGCCGATAGAAAAATATGAAAATTATGTTCGTTGTCATAAGTTCTTTATTATCTTTTTTGTTCGTTATGATACCGCAATGTACTCCAGTAGTGGACAGAGTGCTTAAAAATTTAAACAACTATTTACAAGCTGCTAGAGACTGTGAAATTGTATTATTTATACCAACTAGAGACTTTCTACTAGAACCTACACAAATTCCTGTTTCACTTAAACAAGTCTTCTCTAATACAACGTCACTAAACAGCTTTTTTACCAAATCACAGCTTCATGCCTGGTCAAGGGGTTCTCAGCTTTTTCCGGCCACAAATTCCAAAAATTGCAAAATTTACTATTTTCTGTTCTTTGATAGAAGCTTGATTTGTTTTAACAACCATAGTCCACTCGAAACTTTTCCTACCTCTTCTATAACGCTAATATTCTTCACTGAACTCACACTGTACGACACCGCAATACAGTCAGTAATGTCTCAGGACATTGTACCACTGGTGATAGTTTTTGTCGGTTTCAAATATGCAAGCAAACCAAATAAAGAATACATTGAGTTATCTGTATATCTTGTACATTGTTCTGGACCAGTAACAAAACATCCAGTTCTTAAATTCCCATTAATTTGCCGTTTCTGTGACCTCTCTCGCTGCCTGAACAGAATTCCAGACTTGGAAATTGTCTTAGGTCTTGGAGATTACAACGAACTTTCAGAAATCGCATTTGATGCATCTCATTGCGGTCGCAATCACGCAAATTTCACTGAAGATGTGATACATAGCATTTTTGGCATGCCTCGCACCATAACTATGACGAACAAATACTGGACAAGTTCTTTTTCCGAGCGAAATCAAGGTAAACTAATAACACAATATTCATTCATGCTGCTCTACATGCTTCTGCTGAGTAAAGCGCATTGCTGTGTTCGTTTCGAAGTACGTAAACATATGCCACCTCGGCATGGTCACCCCTCGTTTTGGGAGTGGGCAATGATTGTTAACGACAGATTTGATGGCATCACTGCAGTTTTAGGAGTAACACCTTTACGCATATTGGAGGGCAATCAAAACTTATACAACACCACAACCGGCCTAATAGTACTGGACAATTATCGAATGGCTTTTGCAACTTGTGACAGTGTTTACCGACCTTTGGCATTTGGCATATATTCTTCTCCTGTAGAGCGTGGGTGTTGGATGTTCCTTGTTCCTGCGTCTCTTGCAGTACCAACAGTGTTTACAATTTTAGTATATTTTCAAAACTTTGAAGCGGATTTACTGACAACTGTGGCGTTAAGGACAACGGTGGCGAGCTTTGCCGCCTTACTTGAAGTGGCAGCAGGCCTGTCTCGGCAGTTTGTTGAGCGACTACATCTAGAAGCAAAATTTCGGCTTGTTTTTGGTTCTTGGTTCATTGTTCTTCTTGTTATTGTCAACGGCTACAGAGGACTCTTTACATCACTAATCTTGGCTCCAGCAAAAGCTCAACATAAGTGGACAACCTTAGCTGAACTCCAAAATTTTTTGGTTGTCGTTGACACACAGTCGTATTTAGCCCTCTTGAAACGAGCTGAAGCTAACATAACACTTATTGCCTTTTTTGGTTGCGCGTGTAGGCAACTTGGGTACCCGACTCTAAGTGACCCTGATATAGTGTATCATTTAAAATATCGCATAGTGCCAAATTGTGAGTACTATGTCACATTCAGGGATGAAATTCATAACAATTTGTTGAAATTTAAAAAGGGTACTTTACGCCAGCCTTCTGAGGTTGTTTGTAGTAAGCACTACTACGGTAGCTCAGTGGAAATTGTAGCCGTAGTAATGCCTAAGCAGAACACTTATAAGGATAATCGGTACTTTGAAAACACAAAGCAGATACTGATGCTACCTTTTGTAAGTTCAGACGAAGAGAACAGTGCATTACTGTTAACTTGCAACAAAACAGCATTGATTGATATTGAACAAGTGGTGAGTGAAGATCTAACGCAAATACTGGCAAACGAGTTGGGAATTGAAAGTGATGTAGCAGTACCCGACTCATTGTCCAAATCAATTCCAGAATTTACAGTAGCAAAAGACGATTCAGTGGTGCTATGGGAAGCATTTGTTTTTCTAACTCCAATGCCTGGTTTCAGCTCAGTGCAATTAACCATGTTCAGTGCAATGCGGGAAATGTTGGAGAAAGGAACTTGGAGATTTTGGCAAGACTGCATATTATTGTATGAATCTTTGCATTTCAAGAAAATGGGCCAAAAAGTGTTGCATTATAGAAAAATTCCAAAGAAATTGAATCTCAGTTTGAAAACATTAACGGTTATGATTATATTGGCCATCGGGTTCTTATTTTCCATACTAATTTTTGTAAAAGAACTAGTATTTTCGTATTCCTATGTTCATAAAGTCTGCATTGCTTTTGCGTTAACGGTGCTAGACACGTTATATGCTGTTTGTAGTCGGTTACTCGTCAAGTGCAAGGATGGCAATCGAGTTTTAGCTGTGAAAGGTAAAATGTAGTAGCTAAAATACAATGAATGATGCTATGACCGCTGACTGATACGACAAATATTATGACCAGTACTACCAATACCAACTCTAAATAATAATAATACATTAGTTATCATAATAATCACCGCGTGACATCATAATGTTTTATGTGCGTGCCGTGCATCGACAATACATATTTGCCGTGCGTTCTGCTGTTTAAAATTACCGAAAATATGCATACAGACCCATTCTAATAAACTCTTGAATTTTCTTGTCCTTAGTCAATTTTTTATACCAAATTTAATTTTGTTTGTACAGCGACGTGCTGTAAACAAACAGTAAACAATGAGTACAATGGGAACCATGACATGAATGTCCATTTTATTTCTTCATCTTGCCTCTTTCAGAGATTTACTTTAATAATTGGAAAATTTTAATCCATTGCTAAAAAAATCAATTCATGATTACAAAAATTTTGAAAATTATTCAATTTTTCAATGGAGTGTGTGCAACGCCGGTTGTTTGCAACAATGAATACTTTGTATCCAACATTTCAGATGGACGTATCAGCTGTGGACACTTATTTTGCCATAAACGTTAGTGTAAGCAACCGCAGTCAATATAATATGATAATAACATAAAAATGTCTAAGATATATATACATGTATAATGTAGTATACCTAAAAAATTTATGTAATATTACATTTTAAACACTTTCCATAAAACCCAAATAAACCCTTTAGTTTTTATACTCTTTAAATGTTAATTATGTTTAATATGTTATAATAAATGTTGACTACGATATCTAAAAGTGACAATAAAAATCAATCGGGTAAGTTTAGATTAGGTATGGTTTAATGGTGCTTAATTTAGTTTTAACGAAGCACTACAATTTGTAGTGCTTCGTGTATTTGTAAATTTGTATTTGCAAAAAATTGTGCAAATATGTCATTTACACACATTCTGAACTCTTCGGTCTTTTTTGTACCCGAAACTGGGAAGCTCAAGCTGATGGTGGTCTCGCTGCCATCGGTATTCAATGTAAAGATTGATTTAATTTTTTTTGTCACATTCAGTAACTTTGACCTTGTCCATCGATGTAAACCCCAAGCACCTGTTTCTGGTATCCTGTTTTCATGTGGGTTTCTTATAAACAGTGCAACCTCCAGCCCAAAGTCGCCAAGAGCGTCACCACAAGAAGTAGCCTCATATTTTTTTTAAAATTGCTAGAAATTTTATGTACATTATCTAATTATTTGTGTATTGCACGCTTTCATACCAACCCGCGTTTTGAAGCCAAATCAACAAGAAAGAGGAAATTAAATGCTTAAAGAAAATTCGAAAAACTTGCAATAAAAAATGTGCATGTTTCCGCTGGTAAAAATTAATTAATGGGGATTTATTATGCTAATAGATTTTCAAAAAGGAAACTATTTTTTGAGATTTTGACAAATATTGACGTCTCTAAATGTTTGACTTGCACAACAAAACAATTTTAAGAGAAAGCAAGTTCAAACAGGTTTTTGCTCCAAATTTTGTAAAACGTTCAGAAACGACAAAATGAACAAAAATTTCAAACAGAAAGTTTCAAAAATCTTAACATCCTGAGTCGGAATTTTTGTATATCGACGATTACGCTTAGTTCATGATTTTCAAATAGAGATACTTACACTATTTAAGATGTATTCTTGTTCCGCTTGTAATTGAGCACAAATACTTGTGCCAGCGATGTACAGTTTGAAATACATTACAATTGTTGTAGGACGCCCTTCTTCGTCATAGGATACTGGGATGATAAGTATGGATGTGAAGCAGTGCGCCGACGATTTTATATTACTTGCATTGTCTTTGAATTGTAGCGTTACAAATCAAGTATAGATGATTATTTTTCTATAGTAAGATCGCAAATAATCTTTGTGCAAGGTAAATGAATGAGTGCATTAATCGAACAAATTCATATTTAAAGCAGTACCGGATATTGAATTGAAATTGTACCTGACCTGGAGTTGTACGAGCTTATTAACCATGTATTTCAAATTCTGTTAGTTTACGTGAAAATCATTTTGATTAATTTATCTGTATTAGAAGTTTATTACAACGGGTATTCCTAAACTTTATGTTTTCTAAGTAGGCTACTGCCTCACCGACTAGTGTAGTCGATCTTATTGATTCGAATCAAAACCTAATATTATACTCTGTAACTCAGGTTGAATTTTTCTATGAAGAAAGAGTTTTTTTTATACTATTTGACATTCGCTCATGGCCTGGTCAACTTGATTTCATGTGTGAGTGAATGGGGGAGGATGGTATCGGCGAGGGAGTTGACGAGGAAGTTCTGAGGGTGTTTGGCGAAGGGCTTTCTGCTGAACACTGATCATGGGTTTAACCACCGAGGAGCCTCTGCTACCGGCTGAGGCCGATCAGCGCGCTACCGCGCATACCGGCTCAAGCAGACCCTCCACTCACCACTACCACACCACTCACTTCTTTGTGCGGCTGCCGAGATTCGATCTCGGCACCTACCCAAGTTAGGACAAGGGTCCTAGCCCCGCGGACTACGCGTCTAGGGCAATTTACGACTAGTAGTAAGAGGAGCGTTATTTATCCTTTCCGTTTAGCGATTGGTCTACATGCGTAAGAGTGGGTAGGAATATGTTGGAAAGGACTCCTTAAAATATACTTTACTTGACGTAATAAAGTCAATGTTGGCGGCCCTGGGCAGCACATCGCCCTTGTTTATGAAAATCTAAGTGCACGGTAAATCCAACGGCCGCAGTAGGTGCTTGGGGTTTGAAATTGCCAATTGTGTCATAAGGGCTACTAGTCACACCATTGCAATGATAACCGATGGCAGTGGTAATCAAAATCTACAATTACAAATTAAATCATTGCATAAAGTATAAATAGTTGAACTATCAGACACGTTAAATTTGAAAGTCACTAATGAGACGGCTCCTAAAATTCTACGATTAGTGAATGCCCAAGGGGTAGCTGGTATGTTACTTACCAATTGCAAGTAAATCTAAAATATTTAATACACTGCTCAACATTTTAGGCTTTGTAGTATTTATGACTTTAATCCAACTTTCCATGTATCCTCAACAACAAGTATCAACCCAAAACTAAATACACTACACAATTCGGAATTATTAGTCTTAAAATCTGAAGTCCATCAGAATCATTTTTTGTGATTTTTTTTTTGTATTGTTGTGTACTCAAACATGCGAAATTGACGTTACCATTTGAAACAATTGAATTGTAAGGTACACCTGGGATGGCAGTTATTTTGCAACTGGGGCATCAGGACCATTATGTCTAAAAAAAAGAGGTCAAAAGACGTTATTTTTTTTTTACTATTGTGAGGTTGTTGAAAGCAAGTTTTTTTGCAATAAAGGAAAAAATTCAACGCACACTTCATGTAGCAGAACCTTATAATTATTTTAAAATTTTCAATTATGTATGTTTGTATGACCGTGTATTGTATTTGATAACTTATTGATTACTTATTTTGAACAAGAAAAAAACTATATGCAATCGGCGTGTCGCTGGTGGTTGCAAAATGTAGCGCGACTTTGGAAGTAAAAGTGAATAAATAATAGAACTTCAAAATAAACTGAAATCCGGCTGATTTTATTGAAAGTACATGAAACTAATTTCTTAAATTGAATACATGTATGCAAACTGTTATAGGCGAGGCTTAAAATGGTGTACCAACAATTCCCACTGATTTTCAATATTAGCAAGCGTTGATTGCCAAGCCAGATTCCGTTTTAGGGAAAATATGGACTCGCTACATGAAAATAATTATAATTCATGCTAAGTCAATGGTTAAATTAAAACCTAAATAATTTAAAAGTCAAATGATCCATAATCGATCTTACATTTCTCGCATTGGATATAGAATAAATGCCCATCAGAATCCATTGCCATAGCCAAGAATTTTCCTGCAGGGTCTTTGGTCTAAAACAAAACAAGTAACACACGTAATGAAAATAAAAACGTAAATACAATTTTCCAAATTGCTGTAGTATATTACTAGATCTTCAACATTTGCAATGGTAGAACAATTCACTTTTCCCCTTGCAAATTCTGTAAATGCAGTTTCTGTATATTCGGTTTCGGTAGATGTAGGTTGTGTAGATGGAGTTTCTGTAACTGGAATTTCTGTAGACAGAGTTTGTGGAAGTGGAGTTTCAGCAGGTTGAGTTTCTGCAGGTGGAGTTTTTGTTAGAAGAGTTTCTGTAAACGTGCTTTGTGTAGGTGTAGTTTGTGAAGATGGTGCTTCTGTAAGTGGGGTTTGTGTAGATGGAGTTTCTGCAATTGCAATTTTGGTAGATGCGGGTTTTCTTGATTCCATCCTCTGCCATTCACCAACCAACACCATTGCCTGAGAGTAATTTACTAAAGTTAGTGCAATAGTGTAATATAATTTGGTTGTAATAATATTTAACAAAACCTCAATTAAGACTTTTTAAAATGAATTAACAAAGTAGCAAAAAAATTTTTTGGCTATTGACCAGTTTACCCTATATTATAGCGTATTTGCTTTGTCAACAATGCTTAATGATTGCCTTATCAATCATAAGAATTCCATCTATTTCCACAGTAGTTTGAAAGAAGTGCTTACCTGAGCGTTAGAATTGTCCCTTTTCGGTGCCCATTTTGGAAACCCTGGGAGAACTTCTTCCTCTAAATTAAAATAACTTTGTATGTTTTTGAATAGTACTTAATGTGATGATAATAGAATTGAAATTTGCAGCACGGTGCAACCCAAACCAAATCCAATTCTCGAATGTTGAACGCAAATTTTACTAGGAATTTAGACACTCGGAAACATTCGAAATTAACAGCTGATTCAAATTTTTCAAATTTTTGCTTACCGTGAAGTACAACAATTATGAGTTGGCAGTGTTTTACTTTAAGATCATCTTCAAGTACCATCAAGTCCAACCCAGAACCAAGAATACCTTCTTTACTCCCATCATTTAAAAACTATAGCAAAGCAAAACATTAGCAACAGTATTACAACAGTGTAATAGTTAAACTACAAATTATAAACTTAATCCTAATTTTTTGTAAAGTAACAAATTTTGTCTAAAATTATGTGTATCAAAATTAACACCTGTGTTAGAAATTGTTTTTGAAATAATGCTTTGCTTGGACACTCATCCAGAGACCATTCTTCCTTAAACCAATTTTCCGGAACAGGTAAAATAAACGCTTTAGCGCCAACTGCTACATTGAGCGTCATAGCAGCTATGTCAATGTTGCAATAATGTGCCATGTATTCGGCAATTTCCGTTGCCTTAAAAATTAATACAGTTGTAGGTTAGCTTTGTGCGTTTCACAAAAATACGTTACGCCAACTCAAAAGCCATGCTACCATTAAAGTCTATGTTTTAAAAATTTACCAAGTCGTTGTATTTTCCAAGGCCCAAATTTATCTTTGCAAGATCATCCAACACAGCACTCGTTGTAATTTTGTCTATACCTGTATGTTATTTGTTTAGTTAAGTATTTAAATTATTTGGTTTTCGTGTAATACCTGCAGGTCGAGTGGTAACCATAAGAACTATGTAGAGCCGCCCAATAACCCATTTGTCGTTGGCGTAGGACCTCTCTCGGCACAATGCAACCGAAATGGCAATTCGGTCTGTGTCTTGAAAAGGGTACTAAAACAAAGGTTTTATTGTACAAAAAACAAGAAATAACTCTAGTGCACGTATCTATAGATTTCTTATCATGTATTCATAGAATGTTCTTTTAAAGAATTTGAGGGTTAGAGTAACCATATTTTTTTCTTTTTTAGGACTAAGTTTTAACACGCCGTTCTAAAAATATGGCTTGTTTTGTTTTGTTTGCTTTGTTTCAACTTGAACGACTTACTTGAGTATTGACATCCTTCAACAGGTTGTTTACAATTTGACTGTGGTCTACATTAGCAAATGCGACAACAAATCCATTACTTAGTTTTTTGTCTTTACATGTCTTATTTGCTGCCATGGTGGCATAGTTCCAAATTTTTTTGTCCACCTGCATTTGATTATTTTATTAAAACATTTAACAACCGTGTAATATTTGAAAATTTGAAAAAAAAATACCTCAAAGTTATCAAAGTCTTTCCTTTCATCGGAAATGTTCAAGCTTTGTAATACTTCAAGATGCAACCTACTTGCGTAAGCACGATCTTGTTTAGAAGGCATTGCTAAAAATTAAATCAAAACTTGTTGAATGTCTACATTATAACTTAATTAGCTAAGTTTTGAAATTGTGCCATGAAATTTCTCATTTTTTTTAATTTCGATTATACTCTGCCGCAAATCTTTAATTTTGCAGCCAAGCACAACTTCTACTTAAACGGTTGACAAATTTCAAATGTTCGCATATTGTGCAAAGTTATTACCCATCGTGACCACAAGAAAGTACCATAGAGGATAAAGGGTTGCAAAATCTGTAACTATTCTTACGGCGTAAGAGTCAGCGGCCATTCCCAAAATGTTGTACTTGTTCAATATCTGGTATAATAAAGGTGTTGTTATCAAATGTAAACAATTTTATGATACAATCTTTGCAGTTCAGGGAGAAATTGTGCAATTTTGGAACTGAAGTCCCGACGAACATATTTGAAAACTCTAGTAGAATTCATTTAGTTACTTTCAAAAAAAAATAAAACTAGATTACTGATTTATTCACTAAAGTCTTGGCAACTGTCGTCCTTCAAGGCGTTAATTCTTCATTCTAGGCTAAAATTAAAAAAAAATTGAATACATACCTCATCGTTAATAAAGTTTTTGTGTCCCGAAATGCTGTCTTTCAATTTCAGGTCCGCACGGAAAGGGAAATATATAACGCGAACTTCTCCGTTTGTGTAATTATGTTTGGCCATAGATAGAGTGGGTTCAATAACTGTGATTTCATTTTCTTTTGCTCCAATAAGCTTGGGGTCTGTGTCGGCAAGACTTGTCGCAACGTAGTGAGCCTAGTACGAACGATGAAAATATAGGTTTCAGAAATTTGACATGTTTTGACAATATTTACATGTTTTAAAGATTTTGACTGAAAAATATAAGTATCAAATTGTAATAGGCGATAAGGTTCTTACAAACATATCCAGCAGCTGCACCTTATCACCCAAAATGCCGCCTTCGTGTTCTGAATAGATTTTCCAAAACGCGTCCACAGCCTCTTCTTTTTCTTCGGTGGTGATTGTGGCTTCACAAAGAACACATACACTAACCACGACAACTAGACTAATCACGACAATTTTGAAAATATGATTTTCAAAACGACTGCGCATTTTAAAATTGCTTCGTTTTTTTTTCGCAATAGAGTTTAAGCCCTGAAAACTTTACTTGCGTGTTAAAGGCTGAGATGAAAAATAAGGCGGGAGAGAAAATTAGGTGAAAATCGTAATTTTGAATTCTCTTTATATTACTCTTTTTAATGAAGATGACACTCAACTTACGTCAATTCAATTTTCAAACGATTTTTTTTTTGAAATTTAGTACTAACCCACAACTCACAATTATTCAGTAACTAAAACCGACATGAATATATTGTGATGAAAAAATACAACAACAACAAAATTCACGAAAACTGGGCGTCCCCATCTGCTCATAGGTTAGGATTACTGGGTGTAGTAATCTTAACAAGACAAAAACCAACATAACGTATCAAGGTCGTACTACAGTGAGGTCTAGGAGACATTACGCTACCCCAAAGGTGACACTCAGTTTTGTCCATGTACTCTCAGTTGTATTAGTAGAAACTCCTTTTGATTTTGAATACCTGTTTAGAGATGAAGTTTTGTTGTTTTACTATAGTCTTGACTAGTATCTGTGCAGCAGTAACCGGTAAAAAAAACTCTTCTTTGTTTAAAACTAGGGCAGTTAGTTCACAAACTATTTTTACTTTTTTGCTTTCTGCTGGACAGTGAACGTGGGGTTGACCACCGAGGAACCATACCGCATATGGGAGCATAGCGGCCCAAGCCCACCCTCCACGACCACAACTTTACAGCCTTCCACTCACCACTACCACATCACCACAATTTTTTACTGTGCTGGCCCCGGAACTCGAATCCTACCTAAGCTATGATAAGTGTTTTAATCGACCCGGACTACGGGTCGTGGGCGCAAACTATACTAATATACAACCTATACTTCACCAAAAACTAATCAAATACAGAAAAGCTTCTAGGCAATCATCAAGTCTAGATAACTACATAATTTTTTTTTCTTGCTAACCTTGACTGCTACTTTATTCGATGCTTATTAAAGACGTTTTATATGACGCGAACAACTTTCTTACAAAAATAGAAAAATTGTTCGACCATAATTATTAAGCTCTTAATCTTACTAATAGCAATAAAAATATTTTCTTCACTCTGTAAAAATTTAAATTCCGCAATAAAACAAACCGTTATTTTGAACATACTCAATTTAACTTAAGATTTCAAGAAACACTGTGAAGATTAGTAAACTTAAGGTTCTTATTTGTCAAACGTCGCAGAAATATTTAGCGAACAGAAAAAATAACTAGACAACGATTAGAATCTACATACAATGTATTGAAAAAATAAAACTGGTTTTCGCCACAATCTCCTAACTTGTACGTAGTTGTTCACGTATACTTACATTTTACGTAGCATTCTTGTTAAAAAAAACCTACACGTGTATGTTCAATAAAGCTATCTCTCAGCTCCGAATTCCTTACCACAATTTCAAGCCTAAAATTGCCAAGGGCTAGTTTTTGGAACCTAAGTTAAGTTTAATGTATCTTGCAAATGCTATCGACTTGTGGAACCAGTGAATTTTCCTAGAAATTTAAACCATATGAAATAGCAAATCGTGACATCTAGGGTGAGCTGAGCACATAAGATTTAGGTAAAAATTTGGGGAACTGAAATGAAAATAAGGTTTTCCGGGAAAGTATTCCTAGTTCTATCACATTCAGGAAAGAGAATCTTCTTCTGTTCGAAAGCGTTGCGATTAAATTAAATCTACGTTACAAAAGTTTACGTATCTATGTTTGTATGGTTAGGTTTAACCTCTATTAACATACATACATCTATGTTTGTAATCGTAGTTAAATGTGATAAATAAGTTTTTAATTTAACTACACTGAAACAAGTAAAAGAAGTTAAACTTTAAGCTTTCCAAATTAATACTAGGATGGTAGATGATTTCAATTTTTATTTGTGAACTATAACTATCTTAAAACTTACCATTAGTTATTAGCTTAATTTTAACTGTGTTTCATTTTTTTAGCATGAGAATCCGTTCCCTGTTCCTTGGAGTTCATCTTAATGTCAGGTTGTTCCAAGACGTTTAAGATGTTTAAGTAAAAAAAATTACGACATTATAATTGGATTAGGTGGGTTTTCTCAAGAATTTAATCCAAGTTCTACGTTTGTAACATCATCTAACCAACTAACTATGCTAATTTACCTGTCCAAACAAAATAATCAACTTTATAAATGTTTCTGGGCGTTGCCTAAAGACTTCTGTAGTCACCAAGGCGACAGAGTAAATTTTAACTTTGTAGCTAAGGTTTTTTTTAGGAAATTTAAAGCTCCCTACCAGTATTTCGTGGAAATGCTAATTGTTTTCATATTGGTGATCACTCAGTTATTGGTGCATTCCTATAAAGAAAAATTATTTTGAGGAAGATCAACAAAATTACTTCAGGCAAATATAATGCATCTCCAAGTCAAATGTGAGTCAAGCTGTAGGATAATTAATAAGTGAGAAAAGTTGTGTGGGGTTGATACTGAGTATTTTATTCAAAGGAGGAATTCAAAGTAAATGTGTTGCCTTGCATGGTTTATGAAGCGGTATGTTTCTTTTTTACTAAATTGTTCATGTCAGGTATGTACACACTTTTCTATAAAATTGTGAACGGCTAGTAAGGTAGATATTGTTATTTTTGGTGATAAAAATCCACCAAATTAAATTTGTATTAAATTTTAATAAAAATTATTGATTTTTTAATGTCAAAGGACTAAAACTAAAATTTGCATACTTTAAAATTTATTCCAAACAGATTTGCAAATTCAAAGTAAAGTGTCTAATTAACTTAATCAGAACGTAGTAATTTTTAAGTTCGAACTTAATTTTTTTAAATGCATATAAATCATATGATAATTTAGAATCAGTATTCGTCACATTCTCCGAATTTGTACGTAAATGTTCGAGAATACTTAAAATTTGCGTCGCTTTCCTCATCAAAAAATCCTACACGTGTATGTTTAGTAAAGCTATTGCTCAGCTCGGAATTCATAACCAATATTGTATGCCTTTTGCGAAGGGTGGGATTCTCGAATTCGAGTAAAATTAAATCTTGAATCCTAAAATGGCTAGCCAATTAGGGTGCCTTGAAACTCTTCAATTTCTGGAAAACCACATTTTATAAATTTACAAAGCTAAGGTCAGTACCTAACATTTTAAGCCAAATTTATTAGAAATCTTAAAATGGCTAGGTAATGAGGAGTATAAACCATTGTTTTAGGATTTCTGGGAAAATAGTACTCGTTCACATTCAACATTAAACTTCAGAAACTCCTCTTATTTGAAAAACTGAAAAGAAATTGAACTTAGGCTCAAATTTAGAGGGTCTTCAAGGATTTGCAGTTGCATTTAATTAATTATCGGTTTAACCCATAGATCGTGGTGTCTAACAACCCTCTAGCACTCTACTGTTACCTTAAAGTAGTTGTTAAAGTTTAGTAGGGCCTCCTTTACTGTTTAAGTTGTTTGAATTGACGCACCAATAAGTATAGTGGAGTGAATTTCAGACCACGAAGCACACCTTCTACAACCAAAAAACGACTGCGAGGGAGTGGACTACGGCTAGAAATGATGAGGATCAGCATACGTGACTTGAAACCTACATTCAAACTGCCTGCCACTGACGCCACTTTTACTCCCGTTGTGTGAGGCAATAGCCGACTATTGCCACTTCTCACAATAGAGCCAATCTAATTTCAGTAAAACTTTTTAAGCTCAGTCTTCGTGAGATGTCGTTATTTGCAAATCGCCAGCTTTTAGGAGAGATGACAGTTTAGAATTTTTTCCTTTTGTTTGCTACTTAATCTACATACATACTGTTGTATTTTGTATAAATGCATTTGAGTTTCAACTGTCGCTTATTTTGAAATACCAATGCAATTTTGTAATTTTTATTGCACAAATTTGTAATATTGCTTAGTTCATTGTTCAAACATTTGGCAATACCGGGTCACAGTCAATAATCAATCAATCAATCGTATATTTGACATTTGGCGTAAGCCATAATCAACACGAGTCACAGGTTATACATGTGTACACACAAAGCTTGAAAAAGTATTGGTAAAGGTCACTGAATATAAAAGTAGTCTTGGTTAGTTTTGAGACTAGCTAAAAGTTAAAACGTAAAACAACGTAAAACGTAAATTAATTAAATTAATTAGTAAATATTGGTGGAATCACAAAGGATATGATAAAAAATTGAAGAAAATTTGCTTAATAAGAAAAGAAAAGGTTCATTCTGCGGCGTTGTTGCGTGGGTTGAGGTTTCTCCTGGAGGCTGGACGTCTTTTATCAGTTTGGTAGGTTCTCCGTCTTGAAGAAAGTTGTGGTCTAGAATTCGGAGATACATCGGAATGATAATTCGATGTCGCATCTTGTTGTATAGGTTGTAGGTTGTCGGGTTGGGATCAGTTGAGTTTTAGCGTGATGCGATGTTCCTGGGCCTTCCGGTCGTTGTAGTTGTTGTCGACGGACTGCATTTTGGATTCTAATACTTTTATGTAACTATTTATTAATTGGGTACTGCGTGTTATCTTATGGCGAGATTTCTAAATTCGCTCACGGATAGTTTGATCCGGTAGGACAATTTTAACCGGTCTATGTCGCGAGGTAAATATGTATTTGCTTTCTAGTAGCAATAATAAAAAAAAAATTTGTTGGAAATAATTTTACACCTTTAATTTTTATCATCGTTAACTTGTTCTAATTAACCGTTTTGATGTATATGTAAATAATTAATTATTGTTTCTTTATGCCTCGTGAGCAGCATCCTGGTAAACTCATCTCAAAAACTTTGGAACTTATTGGCAAGCTAAGATTTAATCTTGCTAATCAGCATCGATATATGTCTTGAATAATGTCACAATGCGCGTATGCCTTACTAGTGCGTCACACTCTTTTGCTTTTGATTCAAAGACTAATGGTGAAAAAGCTGTCATTAAAATTTTGCCTGCAACCTGTTACATTAGAAAGCAGTTCCTTTTTTCATTTTTATTTGCCCACCAAAGGCTTCTGGTAATTGTATACTTGGCTTTTGTGCTTTAGGCCCGTAAAACAGCGAAATGTTACGGATAGTCTTTTGTGCCTGCTTGATGACAACATATATGCTAATGAGTCCTTATTTCTATTACATGTCTGCCCTTCCTTTCATGTTAACCATTTGATTTGCGGAAATGTTAAATATCGCTCCTTTAAATATCAAAACTAGAAATCTTTGTTAAGTCTTTCCGGAATCCTTGTTGGCTTCGGTTTAGCAAGAAACCCCTTATTATATCAAAACTTAGTTTTCATAAGTTAATTGTTTTTTTATTTATTTATTTCAATTAATAAATTAGTAGCTTTTTTTTATTAATAATAAGTTAATAATAATAATTAACTAGTTAACTAATTACAAACTTTTGAACTAACTTGACTCCCTAACTTTTGACTTAAACTTGGAGGTCGTTGTTAGCTTAAGCGCTCTTACAATCTTATATTTTATTTTTAGTCACATTCTACTAATTGTAATGAGAAATTGGCACTTGAGAGAGATTTTCAAAAGTTTGCTTTTAGCCATTTAAGTTTATTGTTTATAAAATAAAAATGAAATAAAAGTTGAGTTGTTTTGTTGAGTACATAGCGAAACAGACACTATTCATTTGCGAAGTTTATTATAATTTTTTTTCAAATTGCTGTTTAAATTCAAGGTACCAACTCGTTAAGACACTAGCATAACTTTAATTGGTGAAACACAAACAAAGTTATTGTTAAGTTTGCAAAGGCTCGTGAAAAGAGGATTCTGGATGCAAATTCTCATTAATTATCTCGACCGTTTCAGCTTATTGCCCTGCTTCATAGGCTTCATAAATAAAAAAATAATAAAAAAACAGCGGAATGTTACGGATAGTTTGTCGTGCCCGCTTGATGACAACATCTATGCTATTAAGTCCCTCTCTACCATATTCCTATCCTTTTCAAGTTGTCAAGTCATATTCCTATAACTTCTTGTTCACGATACTTCCATCTTTGAGGGTAAGGCCATCATCAATTAAGTGGTTTTTGAAAAGCTTCAACATATGAGGAAAAACGGCAAAAATCCATACATTTGCCCCTCATGCTTTTCCTTTTGGAGTCAGAAGTTTTAGCTCCATTGACATTCGCATAAATTCGTCATTTAGCTTTTCAATAATTCCATCTCTTAACCTTACCACTCTCTTTCCAACATGTCTTGATGGAATGTGACGCGGCCTCCAGAGAAATGTCCCATGTCTCCATGTCCCCCATTGAACTCTTGGTCGACTCTCTGACAAATTTCCCGGCTGACAACTCTACATACAGGAAACTACATGTCTTCCTCAACCAGGTGGTAGGACTGTACCAATAGGAATAAAAAGTTTAAAAGTTTAACGTTTTGCATGACAAAAATTTAAACATTTCAAAAGTTTCCTAGCATCTTTGTCGTTTCTATTTATTCGTTCCATGTTGATTGGACAAAGACAACCTGGTCTGTAAGTGGAAGCACAGCACAAATGACAAGCCCCACCTACTTCCACTGCGATCTTTGTAGTCTTGAAGTGGTCATGATATCAATTTTGCGAGTTAATTTTCGGCTTCGTAATTTTCGGGATCATATTTAGCCATAGCTTTCTTAACTTATCATCTATTAGAAAATTATGAACTGTGTTAAGTGGACTTTTTTAGAACTTGCCCAATTCTTGACAGCACAATGTCTACCCATCACTGCGGCAGAACTCAATCAATTACTTTACTTAATTAAAGTTTAAAAAACAAACAAGCAATAATTGAACAATTAAAATTATTTGACACAATTTTTTTTAGCCTCAACAAGAAAATAAATAAAACGGTTCCATACAATTCACAAACCAAACCCATGCAAAAATCGGAGGGTGTTAGAACCTTAGAGTGAAGCTACGACTTTAGTCGCTTTAGGAACCTTAATATTAGCTTCAATTAGCCCCTCATACACAAGTAACAGTTGCCAAATTGTCTCTGGAAAGTAATTGGGGTGTTTCTTTTTTTGTGGTCTGCACGGTATGTATTTTCTTTGTTAGCTGTAGCATCAAAAATACAAGTTAGTTACTGCATATTACATACTAGCCGCACAATGTTGCCTCGAAGCGGCAACTGCGGCTAGTCGTATTTATATTTCGAGACAGAGTATATTAAGCAAGCAAATTCACATGATGCACAAACGCATCAACAAAGCTGGCTTAAATTTAATTTCGCACTAACCTAAATCGACTAATTTTCATCAAGGATTTGACCTTGAAAAGTTATTTTGAAGTCAAAGGGTCTTTTGAAAGAGGGCTCTGAGGTCATCGTGGCCATCATAAGTTTTTGTTTCATCCAAAAGTAGGGTTTGACCTTGAATTGTGATTTTGAGTTGAAAGGGTCCTTTTGGGGGGCGTTTATGGCCATAAAGACTTTTTTTTACTTTTTCTACACGCGGCAATTTTGCCTGCATGCGAATGCGCAGGTGGAAAGGCCCTTTTTTAAAAGCACCATTTAAAAAAAACAAACCATTTTTAAAGAGCCATCTTTTAAAAGAACCCTGTTTCAGGTAGAAAGACCATTTTTAAAAGAACCCTTTTTCAGGTAGTGGCCACACCGTTTCTTTTCGCTTATGTATATGATATTGCCACACTAATGACGAAATGTATTTATGCATTTGTATTTGGCACCAAATAAGGTTCAATGGATTGAATCAATTCTTAATTTAAAAATGATTGTTGACTTATTGTTTCAACAGTTTAAAAACGCAGGAATAAATTTCCGACTAAAAATGCACAAGCAATCTGAAAATAAATTTTTTTTACGCCAAATTTGCTCAGAATTTAGTCAAAAGTCTCTCAATGCAATTCGAGTCAATTGGAATTGGGTTAAAAAGAGGCCTCTTTATGTCTAATAAAAAGAAGCTAATTAAGCACAAGTAGCAAACCCCAATTTAAATTGGAGCAAAAGCTCTTCCATCAACTTTTATATCAATAAATGACTTGCTTTAACCAAATAAAAACTCAGCAAGCGGGCGTAGGCTTTTTAAAATCTATGCTATTGCATTACTACAGCAACTGCCGTAATAATATAATTCACTTTCTCTTTCCTCCACTCGTGATTGAACGAAAAAGATGTGAGAATGTATAAAAAAAATCAAGAAAAGAGACTTCGTATTTCTTTCCAAGCAATTGCAAATTGGAAAATTGGAAAATCTTCAAATATAATATGGAAATTTAATATATCAGAAATTTTGCATCAGGGCAAGACCCTTAAACGTAAGAAGTATTAGCACCCGTAAACAAACTATCATGTTGGAAGTTTAGGAAAGACACAATTAACTTGACGTCCTTCTGGTTTAGAAGATGTCAATCAAATTCTTGT